>BSSO01006446.1:0-11948 GCA_030267885.1 Mesembryanthemum crystallinum
TTTATTAATAAGTTAAAACCATTTTTGATTTTTTTTTCCAACTAGTTGAGACCCTTCTATGTCACGTTTGAAAGGTTGGACCCTTATTTGTCACATTGGTGAAAGGTTGGACCCTTCAAATGGTGTTAATTCAAGGTACCACAGACTTGAATTCGAAACTTGTCCATATCGCATTTGTATCTACTTAAAATATATATAAAAAAATAAAAAAACAAAATCACAAAAAAATAAAAAAAAATAAAAAATAAAAAAAAGAAGAAGAAGAGCAATGGCGCCAATTGAAAAGGAAAGTTAGTTATATAGGTCCACACTCTTATCTTAACCCGATTGGCACGACTCCGTACGTGTCCAGCTAAATTAAAATCAATCTCTTTCCATATGAAAACTACTTTATGACTGTATCGCTTTAATGAAATGGATCTACAAATTGAAAATATCATATTCTGATTTATTAAATCACTTGTTTAATGACTTTTTCTCTAGGATAATATGCACAAGAATTGAGATTATATAAGATCAATTTTATGACGAGAGCATATCTAGGCATTAATTTTGAGATCCAAGCAGTCTAACGGTCCAAATTTTACAAACATAGGCAAAAATGGAACTAGATTAAAAAAGGATTCAGAATAGACCAAATTCGGTCTATTAGACCATTATCGATCCAAACAAAATGGGTAATCTTAACCGTTAAATCTCAAAATAAATGGCCTGAATATGCAATCTTAACCGTTTTGTATACGTATGGTTAACAGGTAGTGGTGGCGTGCCTAACAAATAACAACGTGATGGTGATCTTAGACAATCACTTATCTAAACCAGGGTGGTGTTGTAGCACTTCAGATGGCAATGGCTTCTTTGGTGATCAATACTTCGACCCGGAACTTTGGATCCAAGGCTTGACAAAAATGGCAACACTTTTCAAAGACAATCCTTATGTTATTGGTTTGAGCTTAAGGAATGAACTCCGTGGACCTAAATCAAACATTGCTGATTGGTATAGGTATGAAATTTAAAGTTTTTAACTACTTTCATTTTCATGATTTAATTGACAATAATGTGCACATGAAAATTCTCCCCAAAAAAACAAACATGAATGAAAAGAAAATAAATAAATAAATACCCAAGTCGTACATTGGTGGATTCTTTATTTCTTTGTGAGGATTGTAAGGTGTTTCTAATAGAGACTATAGTGTTAATTATGAATGGGTCAATCTATTGAGTTTGTTTGGTAGGCTCAAAAAATGGGCGGATACACATATGGAAATTTGTTGAATTTATAATACCTGCCCTAGCTGCCCATTAGCACGATCCACGGACAAAACACAATATGTCAAGCCCATCTCATATTCGGCCTATACCTGGTTTTGATTAGTTCTAATTTATAGTAAATGATTTCTTAAGTAAGAAAACATTTTCTTTTTAAGTTAAGTGACTTGTTCTAAAGGCTCATTTAGTGTACAAATAAAGAATATAGGCTCGGAGTTTCACACCTTTACTCTCCCTCCTACCAATTGAGCTAGGACTTACCATCAAACCATTTACTATTTATTTATCAATATTTGTATTAGAGGTAAGATTGCGTATAACTTGTTTTCCTCAAATCTGGCCGGGGTAAGAATGACACCGGTCTACTATTGTTATGGCTTCATGTTCATAGCTAACTGTCTACCGCATGTTTGACAAAATGTACAAATGAAGGTACATGCAAAGGGGAGCAGAAGCCGTGCATGGAGCCAACCCGAATGCACTGGTCATACTCTCCGGCCTAAACTACGACAAGGACTTCAGCTTCCTACACAAAAAACCCGTGAATCTCTCTTTCACCAAAAAACTAGTTTTCGAGATGCATTGGTATGGTTTTAGCAACGGGCAAGCATGGAAAAATGGGAACGCGAACCAGGTTTGTGGGAGCGTGGTGAAGGACAATATGTGGATGTCAGGGTTCTTGCTTGATAAAGGGTTCCCTTTGCTCATAAGTGAGTTTGGGTTAGACTTGAGGGGTACAAATGTGAATGACAATAGGTTCTTTAGTTGCTTCCTTGCTTGGATTGCTGAGCATGACTTAGATTGGGCGTATTGGACATTGGTTGGGAGCTATTATTTGAGAGAAGGGGTGGTTGGTTTGAATGAGGTTTATGGATTGCTAGATCGGGATTGGCGCGACATTCGTAACCCAAACTTCTTGAACAGAATTTCTCTTATTCAATCTCCTCTTCAAGGTATGACTACTCTTTCATCTACTTTTAATTTGTGACTTGAGCTTTGTTCATTTCAATTGAATGAAACTGAACTGCATGGTTAGTAATATGTAAGAAAAAGTAAGTTGTGGAACTGAGCTAATCAAATTAATGCAAAATCGAATTGAATTGAACTGAACTGAAGCGTTCTTGCATTATCTCAAATGTTATGATTGATTCGTATGAGTAAATCTATGAAATGCAGGAATATCGGATACCAGGCAACACATGTACAAGATAATATTCCATCCATCAACAGGACTATGCATCATACAGAAGTCGTTTTTTGAGCCCCTGAAGCTAGGAAATTGCTCTGAATCTGACCCTTGGGACTATACACCCCAGAAGACCCTAACAATACAGGGCACATACTTCTGTTTGCAAGCACAGGGGCTAGGCCAACCGGTGAGAACCAGCACCATTTGCCCGGGGATGGGAACGACATGGGTCCCAATCTCGGACTCAAAGCTCCATCTTGCAACATCACTGAGCAGTAACACAAGTTCAGTTTGTTTGGATGTTGATCATGATAACAATATTATTACAACCACTTGCAAGTGCTTAAGTAAAGATGTCACGTGTGAACCTGAGAGCCAGTGGTTTAAGATTATCAATGCTAGCAATGTTATCGTTTCAGCCACAACCTCAAGTAGTAACATGATTTCGCTACCTCATGAGGGTGGTACTACTGTGGCACTAAGATCTTCAACAGATGGAGGTTATACTGAATAAGAGAATATAAGCATTGCCTAGGATGAATTCTATTGTTTGTCTGTCAGTGCTGTTTGTACATAGTTTAAGTTGATAAATAAAATCCATCATTACAGCAATCTCATTCTTTCTATTACCAAAATATGAAAGTTCAATAGACGAAACAAAGCATTAACCATGTTACAACCTGAACTTTTAGGTTCCTATGGTCATACAAATATATAGGATTTGTAGCGAAACATGCTTACCAAGCCAAATATTCTCCGACAATAAGAGATCTATCCATATCTATATCGTATATACTAATACTAAACTAGCTACTGGCCATGTTAATTAAGATATAATCTGTATAAATCTCATGCATTTTCTGATTTCGTCTGTGAGTTAGTCTGCACAGTCAAATAGTACTACAAGTAGATGTCAAATAAAAGTGATAGGTGGGTAAGAAAGAGGAAAAGTGAAGCAATAAAACTTGGTATTACTAGTAGGTGGTTAGAATATTACCTCTGAGCTCTGGATAACAATTATCACACACAACCACACAAACACAAGGTTCTAAAGCTTCTTGATTTGAGCAAATACTGTCTCTGATCTGTTTTCTGAAGGTAATATAGATGATTTTCACATGATATAATATCTATAATCTTGAAGTAGTCATATTAGCAATGCTTGATAACAATAATGTCATATGTTAACAATGACCTACCACCATGAAAGCAGTACTAGAAAACTTCAATAGGATTAGAGAAGACATAAAACATTTGTCAGATATACATTTACTATCGGTCAGTATCTATCTGCAATGTTGTTGGTAGTTTTGATGCATTTTAATACTTTACACTATGCCAAGAATTGGGGTTTTGGTCTATATAAACTCAGGACCAATCCTTGCATGAACAACATCATCAGATCTTTAGCCTTGTTTTTCCTCTCTTAAACCAAAATTGTGACCATGGAAAATTTGATTATAACATGGGCACTTCCCAATATGCACTTACACTTCACTGATGTAATCTTAGCTCTTTTATTTTTCTTCATTTTCATCTGTATAACTCAGAGGCTTGCCACAAATGGCCCCATGATATGGCCATTTATCGGTATCATCCCATCTCTTTTGCTCCATTTTAATGAATTATATGATTGGAGCACCATGGTTTTGAGTACATGTGGGGGAAGTTTTTACTATAAAGGGTTATGGTTAAAGGGTGGGTTCAAAGGGTTTATCACAACCGACCCGATGAAAGTTGAGTACATGCTCAAAACCAAGTTCCACAACTTCCCTAAGGGGGAGTATTTTAGGGAGAGGTTCCACGATATGTTAGGAAATGCGATTTTCAATGCAGACGGGGATGAATGGAAGGATCAACGGATGATCGTTAAGTCGGAGATGTATACATATGGCTTTATGGGTTATTCATTGAAGACTATGCAAAATTTGGTCCATAACAAGTTGTTGAAAGTGATTTCAAATAGTAATAAGGTTGATCTTCAAGACTTGCTTCTAAGGTTTACACTTGATAATATTTGCCTAGCTGCTGTTGGGGTTGATCTTGGTAGTTTAGCACTTGACCTGCCAAGACTCCCATATGCTAAAGCAATTGAAGAAGCATTACAGTATTCTCTGTTTCGGTTTATAGTCCCGCCTTTCATGTGGAAGCCCATGAGGTACCTCAATCTAGGGAAAGAGAAAAAGCTCAAGGAAGCTGTTGAAATTGTGCATGAATTCACCAAGACAGCGATCAAAAACCGGAAAGCTGATCTACTGAAGCCTAAATATGAGGAAAATCATCATCAAAGCCAGGAATGTCATGATCTCCTCTCTAGGCTTCTTATGAAAATGCAAAGTGGCATGTATTTCTCTGACAAGTTTCTTAGTGATTTTTGCACAAGTTTCATATTAGCAGGGCGCGACACTAGCTCCGTGGCATTAGTTTGGTTCTTTTGGCTAATAAATCAAAACCCCGATGTTGAACACAAAATAATGCATGAGCTTGTCGAAATCTCAAGCGAAAATCATCATTCTGAAATAATTTTCAGCGCGGAGGAGTTGGACAAAATGGTGTATTTGCAAGCAGCAATAACAGAATCCTTGAGGCTATATCCCCCGGTACCGATGGATTTCAAGGAAGCTAAGGAAGATGAGGTATACCCAGATGGAATGAGAATCCCAAAGGGGGCTCGAGTTTTCTACCATATATATGCAATGGGAAGAATGGAAACAATATGGGGAAAAGATTGCATGGAGTTTAAGCCAGAGAGGTGGATCAAAGATGGGCAGTTTGTGAGTGAAAATCAGTATAAATTTACTGTTTTCAATGCTGGGCCAAGGATTTGTGTTGGGAAGAAATTTGCTTACTTGCAAATGAAGATGATAGCTGCTTCAATTCTTTTGAGGTATAAGGTTAAGGTGGTAAAAGATCAGGTTATTGTTCCTAAGATTACCACCACTCTTTACATGAAGCATGGATTACTTGTGACTTTTGAGCCAAGGTAATTAGTACTATAATTGCTACTAATTAGTGTTTTAATTAGTCAAATAACTAAATAGGAGTTAATTGGGTGAAAAATGAAATTTTTCCTGTTTTGTCTAAATTTAAGAGTTGTTCTTCCTTCAAGCTAAGCACTTGAATTGAACTGTCAAGTGTTTCCTCACCTCTTTAGTGTCATGATTATTGTGGTCTTTAACCTTTTTCTTTTTTTTTGGGGGGGCTTATTTAGTCATGGGATAATGAGTGCTCAACTTTGTGTTTGTAATTTTGTTTTAACTTGTTTGTCTCTGATTACCTAAAAGGCAAAATTCTCTGTTTTTGTCCTAGTTACTTCAATCTTTTCTGGTTCTGCACCTTTCAATTGTTGAAACTAGAATGAGTGGTCATTTGTATCCTTGTTTTCTTCTGGCCACAAATTTGAGAACCCTTTTATTAATATTCATTCATTCTATTTGAGATTAAATTGCACTAATGCAGTAACTATCTAAAGACTAAAATTGCACTATTTGAATCTTCCCATTTCAGAATTTGTCATTTTTGAAAAGAAAACATGCAACTTATGTGTTGAAGTAAGCAAAAGTAGAACTTTTAACATGTTTTAGGAGATCAAAACCTGCAAATAAATAGCCCTTTAGTGTAAAAGAAGCCATACAGATAAGAACATTTTCACTGACAACCTTTGACCCAGAGACTTTACCGACTAAACTAGCTGGCGTCTTTAGAATAGATACCCCCTTTGGAAAAGTTTGATAATATCATGAGCACCTTTTGGCTCTGCAGCTGAGAGCACTGAGAAAAATTTTGAAGTGTCCTTCCTTCTACATAGCCATAAATGGAATTATAGTACACCCCCTGCCAAGTCTTCAGCATTATGTATGCAACCAACAACCCTAAAATATCATCTACCACCACTAAATTAACTTCCCTTCCCATCTGCATTTCACATTGCAGTGGCATTATTGTCAATTTGACATGGTAGATAACCAGATTTTGATGGCATTATTATTTATCACACTGTATCATACATAGGAACATCTTTAGCAGTATATACCACATTTACACTAGTCAATCATACCCTTAGCAGTAAGAAAGGTAAAAATCATGTAAAAATCGCGTTATAACGCTACGATAGTTTAACACTTTTCTTTAGAAAGAGGGAGGGCTATGCCTAGTTGCACAGGAATGACGGTTTAAAAGTTACTGGAACATCTATTCATCCGAACCACAACCAACCAATGTAGTACTACTAAGAAAGGGCCAACTGCCTTGGCTGGAAGGTAACCAACAAACCATGCTTCATATAAAGAGTAGTGGTGACCTTAGGAGCAATTACCTGACCATCAACTACCTTAACCTTATACCTCAAAAGCACTGAGGCTGCTACCATCTTCATTTGCATATACGCAAATTTCCTCCCAACACACAGCCTCGGGCCTGCATTAAACACAACATATTTAAACTGATTTTCGCTCACAAATTGCCCGTCTTTAAACCACCTCTCCGGCCTAAACTCCAACCGGTCTTCCCCCCAAATCGACTTCATCCTCCCCATTGCATAAACATGGTACAACACTCTAAGATCCTTCTTAATAGTCATCCCATCAGGGAAAACCTCGTCTTCCTTTGCTTGTTTGAAGTCAATTGGAACCGAAGGGTAAAGCCTTAGCGATTCTGTTAAGGCCGCGTGTAAATACACCATTTTCTCCAATTCCTCAGCTCCGAAAACAATTTCTTGATCTTTGTTTGATTCACCCATATTTTCTCTCCTAGATAAAACCTCATCGATTTCTTCCAAGATTTTTCTCTCCACGTCAGGATGTTTGTACACGAGCCAAAAGAACCATACCAATGCCACAGAGCTAGTGTCGCGCCCAGCTAAAATAAAACTTATGCAAAAATCCTTAAGGAACTTATCAGAAAAGTTTTGATCCTGCATTTTTATGAGCCTAGATAAGAGGTCATAATGGTCTAGTTTGTTCCCGGGTTTGTTCATATCGGCCTTGCGATTCTTGACCGTTGTTTCAGCAAATTCGTGCACAATTCTTACTGCATTCTTGAGCCTCCTTTCTTTGCCAACATTTAAAAACCTCATTGTCTTCCATACAAAGGGCGGAACCAAGAAGCGGAACAGAGAATACTCTGTTGCTTCTTCAAAGGCATTTGCGAAAGGGATTTCAGGTAAGTGGAGAGCTAAGCAACCTGGATCAACCCCAAATGCGGCCACACATACATTGTCGAAGGTGAATCGAAGGAGAAGTTCTTGGAGGTCTATCGTATGATCTCTCGCTATTTTTACTTGCTTCTCTATCACCTTCAAATGAAATGAATGTAGAGAATATCAGTATGTGTTCATAGTCCAAAATTGCAAAATTTGTTCAAATCTAATACTAGTAGCATATGTTTCTGTTAAATTTACTGCCAATTTGATCTGTACTCCCTCCATTTGTGGTTATCTTACTTTCTACCTTTCATGATTTTGAGAGATAAATAGCACAATTTTAACAATGAAAGGGAATTTGAAATTCCTAAAATGAGTAAAAGAATTCTCTCTAAGGCAAAGTAGTAGCAGTTGGCTGCACCATTAGGGTACCAATCATATGTCCTCTCATATTATATACTTAAAAATTGTTAAACTATAATGTTATATTGAACTCTATTTCGAAATATGAATGTAGCCATTCTATTTTTGCAATGCAATTCATAGTATTTTTGTTATGATCAAAGTTAGACAGACAAATCCAAAATCAACATATATGTATTTGACACAGAAAGAACAAACAGATTAATCATAATGAAACCGAAGGAGTATACTATATATTAAAAGCCATGCCTTGAGTAGCTTGTCATGGACTAGGCTTTGCATGGTGGTCAAGGAGTAATGCACGAAGCGGCTCGTGTGCATCTCGGAGGTAGCGATCCGACGTTGCTCCTTCCACACATCATCATCGGAGTTGAAGATGCCATCACCAAGGAGCTCTCGGAAGCGCTCCCTGTAGTACTTGCCCTTGGGAAAATTCTTGAACTTGGTCTTGAGCATGTACTCTATTTTGGTAGGATCCGCAGTCATAATACTCTCAAAGCCACCAAATAAACCCCACAATCTATAACTCCCACCACTTTTTTCCAAGGCATTAGTGTTCCATTCATGGATATCATTGTAATGGAGCACAAATGAAGGGATCATACCGACAATCGGCCATAACATGGGACCCTTGTGTTTGAGCCTATTGTGGATGCAACCAAAGAGGAAGAACCCTAAAAATGCTAAGATCATGTCAAGAATGTGTATGTTTGTTGAAGCCCATTGAATCATAGGGAAGGATAGTGTGACTTCCATTTTTTTTATGCTATTTTTACTTAATCTTAGAAGCTAAGGAGAGTTTACTAATAAGTTGGATGAGCAAATTGGTAAAGATAATGGTAAGTTGAGTTCTCAAACTTTGATATTTATAAGTAGTATAATGTGAAAGAGTATTATGCAAGGTTTAAAAAGAGAATTGTGTTCAAATTTGAATATTTTTTTCTTGGTTTTCTTAAAGTGATTAGTGGGGTTTGTACATTGCTTTGGGTTAATTAAAGCATTCAATTAGATAGCCACAAGTTACTAAGTACACTAGTGCTTTATTATTAATGCTTTGATCTACCAACCACTTAATCGAGAATTTCTAGGAGAAACATTTGTCAAATGAGATATTATGGCTTTGAGAATTATATGAACAAGAAAAAGACTTTCCAAAAAGACTAATGTGTTTGGTGCAATAAGGCCCCAATTACATTAATATTGTAGTGTATATAATCAAGTAAGAGTACAAATCCATCAGTGTTAACTCAATCAGTATTAACTCAATATTTCCTCCATTCCGATTTGACTTGATTTATAAAGTCTGTGTTTGATGTTTGGATTTTTTTTTTTTTTTTTTTTTGGATTTGACATCTTAAGATAGGAAGACATTTGTTGGATTAAACAAGATGTTTCAAAATACATAATATACTAAGTTTAATTGTTATACCACTCATCTCAAATTATCTATCATTTAAAATTAAAGCGCACATATTTATAATTCTATTAATTTATAATTAATCTGTAATCAAAGTGCAAGAGCTTAATCGTGTAGAATATTTGTTGTTTCTGTTGCTGTTGTGGTGGTTGTTATTATAGTAATTTAACGACATTTAAAAATAACATTTGATAAAGATAATATTAAGACTCTATGGATTCAGTTCAGTTCAGTTCTATAACTTACCTTTTTTCTCACGTAATATTATTCATTTAGGTGCCATATAATCCAACATCATTTAGCTGAAATGAATATATTATAGCCTAAAATTTAAATAGGTTTGTAGAAATTGAGTTGCGTGTGTTTTTGAGTTTTAGCTTTCATGTGCGTAATGAATAAATGCCGATCTTTGTGAACTCGACTCTTACTGTAAGATGAAGGACATAAATCGTTTTCCTTTGTCTCACACATTTATTAAGGGATCAAATTGACACACTATTTTCTATATATTTGCAACTCTCCTAATCAAAGGGAGAGTCATACCCACCATTCTACAATATTGGCCTCTACAATGGTGGCGTACTAAGTATCACATTTTACGTTAAAGTATCAGGCCTCATGTATAAGGCCGCCTCATAAAAGTTTTTGTACATCTTTTTGGGATGATTGGTTGAATTGGAGAACACCATATGCATAATTAGTGCAATAATATTCTTTCAACTAAAAAGGACAAAGCATAAATATAAGTGCTTTGAAAATTATTAATCACCAATTTTAGCATCAAATTAATATTGTGATCAACCAAAAACTTTATTTATCAATCTGCCAACTACTTGATAGAGATATAGTACCTTTTTTTAAAAAAAAAAAAAAAAAATTGGAGTTTTGTCGAGGTCCATCACAATGTACGGACATGTCATTTTATTTCTGTCGGCATTTTGAAAGCCAAAAAGTGTTTAAAAGTTGAATTAAGTTACCCAGCTATAAATAAAATAGTTTTTTTTTTTTTAATAGTTTATGTCCCTTTACATGAAGGACTGATGAGGAGGTAGAGAGCTTCATTAATCATGATAATAGTTCTTCTAGAAAATAATTTGAATTTCATGCACAAGGGCATGGCCGCATGGCTGGCATAAGCGGTACATATTGCGAAAGTCGTCGAGTTTTAGCTCAATAAGGATGTGTTCATTTCAACTTAAAATAATTTTTAGTTCTTAACTGAATTGAATAAACATTAATATAAGAGAGAAAAAAAATTACAGAACTAAATTAAACTGAACTAAATATAAAAATTGGTAAGTTAAAATGTAATGTACTCCCCCTTTTCTTGTAGTGTGATCACACTAATATCACTATCATGTCACAACCATGTATAAACAATGTTCATCCAATAGGTTTTTTTTTTTTTTTTTTTTAAGGGTATGGACTACAAATATACTGAATTTATTGGATCATTCAAAGTTAAATTTGTTCGTATTGAATCGACCATGTATAAAAGAGGTAGTAATTAAAGTGCTCTTAACAACTTAAGAAGTGTTTGACCCACTAGTAAACAAGCAATAGCTTATACATGGAGTTCAAGTCCTCTTGAGAAGCACCTACTCACACGATTATATATGAAATACCCGAGACTGTACGTTGTTATTTTTCATGGATGAATGTCAAATCACTTTACACAAACTATTAGTTATACCCTCTAGTATTGGTCACATAAGCTAAATCAAGGCCTAAAACTAAAACCCTATAGCTGTATCATTAATTGCTTGGCATTCCATATTGGATGTTTTTGACTGTATATAGAAGCCTAAAATCATAGCTTCCCTGATTTACATCATACATGCAGTGTTACTATGTAATAGTACTTACTATTTTGTCTTAAAAATTGCCTCCAAGTCCACAGCTACCTTAATAACTCCTTTGAAGGCTCTTTTTAGTAATAATTATAGAATAGTACACCTTTACTGATTAGATCTTTTGGAGTAATAAACAGTTACAGTTGCTAAAATGAGAAGGGCGGTGGTTTATTGTAAGGCTCCTTCTTAAGTTAAAATGTGACTATTTAGAGTTGTTTACATGGCTAGTTTCAAGCTTTAATGCACATAAGATGCCCTTGTGAAAGTCTCATGTTATGTTTCGGAAACTCTTTTCTTTTTCTATGTATGATTGAAAAGATCGTACCTAAGCATACACATATAGAACTAACATAAAAGATCTACAAGAAGAAAACTTAAAATTATAAAAGATTGTACACGCCATTTATGTCAAACTTCTGAGCTAGACGTTCTATAATCCTATCCATGAGATGGAAGTGATGGAGCACTACTCCATGCGGATCACCTATATAATATTAACCACTAAATTCTATCATATTTACCTCAATTGATGAAAGTAATAGCAAACGACGATTTCCCTTTTTCTATGTGTGTTTTTCCTGCTTTTCCTCAATTTTTTTTGACAAATGACATTTCAAATATGAATTTCTTTATATCTACATCAACGTTTCTGTACAT
>BSSO01006447.1:0-11948 GCA_030267885.1 Mesembryanthemum crystallinum
GTGTAGGTATGGGGATGGGGCCAATTTTTGAGTTTTTGTGTTTTGTTTTTTTTTTCAATTATTTTTAATTTTAAAATACATTTATCTTGTGAGTGTAAAATTACATTAAGGGCACATAGATACCAAATTAGCCATTAATCTAACAGAAAATTTAACGCCGTCAGGTCATCGGACCCTAAATGAAAATGAATTCAAAAGGTTAGGTACCCTAAATGGGAATATGCAAACGTCAGGCACCCTTTTTAATATTACACCAAACCTCGGGCACCCTTTTTGAAAATTTTCCTTTTTTTTTTCTATAGAAGTGAATTTTGAACTTTCTGAGTTTAACATGTGATCGTTCACAATTAGGTGTGCCATTTAACCATTAATAACTAAGCATTCCATGAAAATTTACTCTTCTACTAGATATGATTTGTGAATGAACCATCCCAACCAAAAGTTTAAACTGATTGTTAGAGGCCTAATCAACCTCCTCACGCGATTACCCTTTGGGCTTTGAAGCATGGAGCCATGGATTATGTACAGGCCTAGGCCCTAGCCTAGCTATTGAACTAGGTGCAGACTCAAGAAGGGGGGCGAATAAAGTCCTCCGATTTTTAATTGATTGGTGATTAATAAAATCCTGATTTACTAAATTCTCGCAAGATTGTTACTTAAGAAACAAACAACTAAACAAGTAAAAGAACACAGGATTTTTATGTGGAAAAACTCATTGCTCAACCAAAGAGAAACAACCACGACCATAAGGGATTTTAACAACTCCACTAACTTAAATCAACGTCTCAACATAAGACTCGTACTACTTGAATTCACTCAATCTCGAGCAGACCAGAACACTCAACAATAATTCACTCTTAAACTCAAAAACAACTCAACTCTTCTCAAACAAATAGATACTACATAAGATCCTATGAGAAGCTATACAAGTGTGCGGGAAGAAACAAGCAAAGTAACAGCTTGGATACAGTGAGTAACAACCAATCAACTATCAGGGAGATATTAAACGTATGTCACTCAAAACTTTTGTTCTCTCTCTGTTTTTTTTTCTCAAAGCACAAGCGAACTGTTGCTATTGACGTTCAATAATATAACAGTGAATGGTTGAAGAAAATATATAAGGTTGAAAATCTCTTCCTAAAATAATGGGAAAAATCCAAGATTCTCTCCCAATAATTTTGGAAATGATAAATTAGTTTTCCTAAATCACTAGTAGAATTCTATATAGTTACTTTGACTATTCCTTAGTTACTTTGACTATTCCTTAGTCAAAGAAAAATCTCATCCTTTAAAAGTTTTATAGCCATAAAACTCTCAAAGTTAATTCTTCTCCTAAACACATTTATTCCAAATTAAAACAAAACTGATTTCTCAACCTCAACACTACCTTGTGCTTAGAGGCCTAACTTAGGAGGAATCTTCAACTATAGAAATAGAGGATACCATGTGAAGGAACCACCCCAACCACAGAATTAAGCTGATTGTTGGGCCCAATCAATTATTTATCTTCTAATATGATTAAATGATATTTATGATAGTGGATGGCCATTTTAATGACATTAAATAATTAAAAGTTGATATTAACCACTTAGACTTTTGCCTAATCATATCAAATCCAGCTAAAGGTATTGACTAAATCATAAAAGGGACATACAGCCTAGTCTCATCAATTTGCAACTCAATAATGTCCATCAATATAGTTGATATCTACCCGAATTAATTATAAGTATATTTGTAAGTCATTTGTACGTTTGCATTTCAGTGTTTGCACATTGACATGTGATTAACCTATGCATATTTGCTTCTTACGTAAAAAAAAGTCAAAAGTATTCCACGTCAAGTTGTAAAAGTTGGCGATTTATACATAATAGACACAAAAACACTCATAAAAGCTTGTTGATATGGTGCATTTCTTTTTTTTTTTCTTTAATGTATATTTTGACAGTTAGATTTCCCATGAATTATGTTAAATTATATGTGATTAACTTAGATGAATTTTTTTTTTATTGATAAATGAAAATATTTTGAGACGTTTTCTTTCTCTCTCTATTCTTTAGACTTATATATCCAATATATACAGAAGTTAAGCCTTTTTCCTGGCCGTCAAGCAAAACAATTACACGCCTCTCATCAGCAGTAGATTCCTAAATCAAGTGTAATACATCACCCAGATAAAGTCTATTTCCTAAATACAATTAACACAACATCACAATTCCAATACTCTCGTCCAAGATGGTAAATGAGGATTTAGAATGCCTAACTTTGGTAGAAGATACTCAAATTGTGGTTTTCCAAGTGCTTTCATAAATATATCAGTTAACTGCTGATGAGTTCGAACATGATAGGCAACAATGACCCCAACGTGGACTTCATCCCGTGCAAAATGACAATAAACCTCAATAAGTTTCATACATTCATGGAAATTAGATTTAGCTCCAATAGAGTCACATTGCTTGCAGATGGTTCACCTTCAAATTTCGCAATATCCATTTAAGCCATTTGAGCTCATAACACCTGGTGGCTATAGACATGTACTCAACTTCAGCAGAGGATCAAGAGACATTCACTTGCTTCTTTATCTTCCATAAAACTGGGAAGTTGCCCGATAACACAAAATAACCAGTAAGCGATTGTTGAGTCATGGGACAACTGACAGTCAAAATCATAGAAAGGCGTAAAACTGTAGGTCATAATTAACATGCAATAAAATTCTTGTCAAAGGCTGCCTTTTAGATATTGTACCACTCGCAATACCGTGTTCAGTGGTCTATGCGAGGCTAGTGCATGAACTGTGCCAAGATATGGATGTAGTAACTCAATTTGGGGTGAGTAATTGTTAAGTGTCAAACATCCCATAAGACGTCTATATTTTCCGGGATCATCGAACGCCTTTCTTTAGGCTAGAGCAAGATGATGATTTTGTTGAATGGGTAACTTGTTGGGTTCTCACCAAGCAACCCAATTATAGAAACTATGTATAATGCATATTTTCCTGGACAAAGAAACATACCCTCAGGGTCTCGAGCTATTTCGATTCGATGACAAGAAAATACTTTAGAGCACCCAAGTCCTTCATGTGAAAACAAGTACTCAAATGTTGCTTGAAATTTTCTAATTGCTTCGTTGTTGCCCCCAGTATTGATCAAATCATAGCGTAAACCAATACACACAAGTTCAGACAATGCTTGTGGTAGGTAAACAGAGAATTCCACAAGACTGAACAAAGCCATAATTGTCCAAGGTTGAAGCAAGTTTCGCAAACCAACATTTAGGTGACTAGCGTAAGCATATAATGATTTACTTAGCCTATAAACTTTTCTAGATGCAAAGGATGTTAACCCGAGAGGCAGTCACATATAAACTTGTTCCTTTGAATCGCCATTTAAGAGTACATTATGCACATCCATTTGATGCACTTCCCCATTCTTAGTAACTGCCACAGTCAAGAATGTACTTGTCGTCACCATCTTAGCAACCGAACAAATGTTTTATCATAACCAGTGCGTTTACTTGGTTATTTCTCAATATCACCAATTTGTCCTTGTAATGTTCAATTGTCCCATTGAGTTGTATTTTGTTTTGTAGACCCATTTGCACCTAAGAGCCTTCTTTCTAGGTGGAAGTTCTTCCAAAGTCCACGTGCCATTTTTTTCAAGGTCGTTAATTTCTTGTTTCATTGCCTCTCCCAATTGCGGTTCACGCATAGCATTAGAAAATTTTGTTGGTTCAACTTCAGTAGTAACATCAGCCAAGAACCGCATGTGTTTATCAGGAAACTTGTCATGAGTTACATAGTTAGCTATGGGATAAGAACATTTATTTGAGGACACAACTGATGGTGGTGAGGATGACGACTTTGTAGAGGGGTCTATGAGAGCGGGATAGCAAATGTAGTCCTTCAAATGGTTCTGGTTGTTGACAAGCTCACATCTACGACCAAAATTAGCATTATTTTGTTGTGAAAATTTTTCAGCAATTGAGGTGATGTGCACATGCATGATTTTTCCTGTCAACAATGTTGCCTTTGTCTTTGGTGTTCCCCTGCTCTATATTGCTTCCCTTTCCTCCAATAGTAACAGCACCATCAAGTTGTGAGTGTCTTCTCTTATAGCATGACATGTATCAGGTTGTTGTACATTAATGCTTAGTAGTTGTCTCATTACCAACCCATGCTTGATCACTATATGTCCAGGTGAAACATTAGTGAGGCCAAACATTATCATCTGTATCTTTCAATTTACCTTTGCTGAACCCATATTAGTCTTCAAAAAAAAAAAAAAAAAAAAAGAACATCTTTGGAGATAAAATAGTAACCGGTTTTCAAATCAAACAATCTCCAATCCTTTTTTTGCATATGGATATCCAACAAATATACACTTTTGACTCTAAGGTTCGAATTTATCTTTCTTTCAAGCACGATAATCGGATAATGTACATAATACAAGCATCCGATCACCATGGAATGTTTATGCTAAAGGACTTGTTCAAATAACGCATATAAATGTATTCTCCCACCATTAACATAATTTGGAGTTCTATTAATCAAATAACCTGCAATGAGTACATGCTCTCCCTAAACATCAATTGTGCTTTAAAACATAAAGCACGAGCAACATTTCATATACGTATATTCTTCCTTTCTACTCTCCCGATTTGCTGTGTTGTGTCCACATATAATGTTTGGAACATAATCACATTCTCCTCAAAATATTTTTTCAAACAAAAAAATTAAATGCCATTATCCAACCGAATTATCTTCACATTTTTTTTTCAAGTTGTCTATTAGTCATTGTACAAAATTTCTAAAGAGTTTTTACTATTTCATGTTTTTCAACTAGTAAAAATATCCACATCACACATGAATAATCATCAACAATGGCAATAAATAAACGGCCATGCAATGAAGTCGGAATTTGATAACCACCCCAAAGATCACAATGAATCAACTTGAAAATATCACTTCCTTTATTATAATTAAGAAGCAATAGTACACTTGTAGTTTGTTTTGCACGAAAGCAAATTTCATAAGGTTCTTATTTATCTTCATTAATACTAAACAGTACCTATGAAAGTTTTTCAAAATTATTTTTTTTTCAAAAATATAACCGTTGGTGGAAGGGTCATTTTCAAATTTTTACATGTTGTATCCAGTTGTATTGTGGAACTTCATGGGTACCATGTGCAAATACTACTTAAAAGGGAGTTTCTTCAATTTGTAAGGTGGCGACTAGTTTTTTTGGCTATATATACCCGTTTAATGAGTAAATTGAAGTCCAAATCTAGATTTTTCCAAGATCTCTTTAGCAAAAGTTCAAATCTCTCTCCTTTTGTTTTATATTTGTATTATATGTATGCTACTATGGGGAATTATTTTGAAAATTCTATACGTAATGTAATGACACTCTTTCAAATAGATTTTGCAATTCAATAATGATGGAAATTAAATTATTTTAAGTCCATTATTGCAATAGCTAGATACAAATACATAAAAATCACTATTTTAATTACCAAGTACATGAAGATAGAAAAATCTTCTAATTTTTTTCTTCAAATCTTCAAGCTTCTCTTTTATGTCTTTCATAGCATTTCTTTGAGTAATTTGAGTGGATTGAGGTAGTAGTAGGAAACTTAAATTCCGTTATCTTCATTAAAAATAATCAATAAAATATGATGATTGTAGATTTATAATTATAATATACTACTTATTAAGTGATCTCGATATCCATATCAATAGGATAAATGAGCTAGAATTATAATCACAATAGGGCTTATATAAAGTACATTTTCGGATGCAAAACACAAATATTGCTTAATTATTTTTATGAGTAATGAATGAATTAATATTTAAATATCATAATATAATTATGAGACTGTGTAACATATGGGTTTGATTCCTAGAGTAGTTAGAATAAAGTTGGCAAATCACAAAACCAAGGAGGAGGAACACTACCAAAAAAGAAGAAGTAAAAGAAAAAAAATGTTACATTAAACGTATGATGAGATCGAAACGTATTTCTATATACATTAGCTTATCAAATCTTCTAATCATTGTTATCTACTTTACTATCACTAACTTCCCTTCAAGTGTACAGTCATACTTCTTGCAAACAACATCATCAACTCTATAACTTTAAATTAGAGAATTAATCATCCATAGAATTAAAGATTATAGGCTTGATTTATAGAAATTCCAATTCTATTGAACATGTATTTACTTTAAAATAAGAAATATGAATTCATGATCTCATCTAATTCTATCTTATGTTATCATCTTTATCTACAAAAAAAAAATACAATTAGATTTTTACATCTATGCAATCTCATATTGTTAATTACATTTAGTTAATAGTAACAACAACAATACAAAAAAAAAAANTAAGTGAATGGCTCACATTCATCCAGGCACTATTTGTACAGTAATTTTTGTAGTATAAATAAGCCCCCCCCGGTGAAAGTGAAAGGCAACCCAAAAAGGCGAAAAAGCCATCTCTTTCTATCACTATCTTCTCTAACTTTTAGCACACAAATCTTAATAAGTACATCATTCATTCAAGCAAGCATTATTACATTCATTAAATATACTAACATTTAAAATTATTAATTGTGTTTATTTCATATTACATAATATTATAATTTTGTTTACACAACTCCAAAAATTATAATTTTTACATCATTGGACTCGATTTGAAATGTGCTTCAAAATGAGATGCATTTGTCTTATATTAGACTAAATAGAGTCTTATAGAAGCTAAATGGATATGATATATGGTGTAGCCATGGTAATTCAAGAGATTGTTTATTTTATTAAGAGTATTATAAATACAAAAACTCATCTTTAAATCAATTCATCAATGTACATATGTGTATCATTGGTGTGCATATTTTTCAGAGTAACTAATACTATATATGTTAATATAATACGAAGTCCGTTTAGATGTGATGAGTACACATGGATGCTCATTTGGTGCGGGATGATATATAAGTGAATTCTTACTTACCAACTACATTAATGCTTGGTCAGTGAATTAATTAATAAACTAATAATTGAACACTTTGGTTACGTTTATGTAATATTGATCTAAAACAAACGACGATTTCTATATCATGAGTTACACCTTAAAAGTTTTGTTTGAACCATTGAGATGTTGATTGTCGAAATTTATTTGCCACATTTGAGAATGAATTATAGAGATTAGATTGTTGAATATTCAATAAAATTTGATACACTGTATATTATTACTAGGTGCATGATTATACATAAGATATTCATTTTATTGAGTAATTGTCTTTTTCTTTTACTTTTTGGTATTTGATTCTTTTTATTTTGTTTTAAATTAGTTTTGGCATTAGAATATGTTTATCATTATACTGTCATTTTCAAGTAATATATACAGAATTAAAATGATGTAAAATAACCAAATATGTAATTAATCATGCAAAAATGACGCATTACTAATTTTATAAACTAAAAAATTTCAATCGTGTGACAATAAAAGAAAGTTTGATGTGATTATACAAGCTAACTATATATATTAATCGTGTGACATAAAATGAGGCTATGCGACGCACAACGTATCAACTAGTATATGTAATACCCCAATGATTTCATGGTTGAGAAATCCTTAAATGGTTTGATGGTACTACTCATATCACCAAGGTGCATCTTCTCTTGAGTGAGCTCAAACTGAAGAAACTACATAGTTAAGCGTGCGAACTATGCGAACTAAGAATCTGAGCCATTGACTATATGAATGGACGGTATAGATTGTAAGATTCCATTCACACTTAAGAAGGCTTCAAACCCAAACCCCGTTCGCACTTTTGTTATCACGGGGGGATCTCTACCATTGATTATTGTAATCGACAGCTGAGTTTCTTAGTTCGCACATAACTATAGTTCGCCTCTAAACTGAAATCTATAACTCTTATATAAGGGAATTCTTGAGCATTTGGTGTCCAAATTGTGATTTCATTTTTTAGCCCTTCACATTGTGAAAATTCCTCTCACCTACTACATAGTGTCTCAATAGTGACTAGGGACAATTTGGGAAAATCAGTTTTTACTTATTTCAACTTAAAAGAGAAAAAAATAATAATTTTTTCCCATCCCTTGCAATACACCCAACAACAACAACCCAGTAATAATACGACAAGGTTTGGGGAGGTTTTGATGTACGCAGCCTTACCTCTATTAAGTGGAGAGGTTGTTTCCGGTAGACCCAGAAAAACGTTTTTTTCTTTTCTTTTTGAAACAAGTCCATAAAAAAACACAAGTAAAAAAGGTGTAAGAATTAGAATTAAAATCTACCTAGTAAATAAATAACTCATTGTAGAAATAAGAAATATGAAAATAAACAATAAAGATAACGGAAATTTTCTATGGTACCCCTGAACTTTGGTCTAATGTCAGTGGTACCCACCCTAATTTTGGCTGTACTGACAATTTTGCCCCTGCTAAAAGATTAATATGCACTCTTATCTCTCTCTTCTCCCTACCCCTCATCTGCCCCATTACTCTTTCACCACTAGTTTTCTCTATCCTCACCTCCAGTGGTGTCCATCCTTTTCCTCATCACATTCCCTCTCTTTCTCCTCTCTCCTAATTCAAAACCCAATTCAAAACCCGTAATTCCCAATTTATCATTAACAGGCTAACCTCTAGAAACTCAATCGCTCCCAAACAAGCCCACATCAAATAAAATGAAATAAATTATTTTGCAGATAACATTTTGCCATGACTCTATTAGCATCAAAAGGGGTCACTACCCTTCTCTTGTGCCCGTCGAAAACATCGGAATTTGCCCAAAATTTGTTCAAAGTCAATCCCCAGATAAGGTCATTCCCATTATTAGCAAAAAAAAGAAAAAAAAAACTAACGGCAATACAGCTCCGTTAGCCCTCAGGGCACGGAAAAATATAAAACCAAACTTCAGGGGTACCACTGCGATTTTCGAAAAAGGGTGGGTACCATTGGCATTAGGCCAAACTTCAAGGGTACCATAGAAAATTTCTGTAAAGATAAAAATGAAGATATTTATAATAAATAGAAGCAGACACAATAATACCAAAGCAACTGTTACGGACACGACACAAGTGCAAAAGTGAAAAGCAATTAAATAACAAAATAAGAGAAATCAAGTAATAATATAGGACTAACTGAAGACGAAACACCCTCATTAACAAACAACAACCTATCTAGGATCCTCGACCCGCATCCTATTATGCCAAAATTTCCTATTTAGGGCCATGTCCTCAATAAGCTCTAAGAAGGTCATATCCTGCTGCCTGACCAACTATGCCCAATTCTTCTTAGTTCTACCTCTTCTTCTCCTGCAATCCCTGAGTACAATCTTCTCGCAACTCCTCACTGGGGCATGCGGCTGTCTGCTGATAACATGCCCAAACCCTCCAAGTCTTGTCTCACGCAACTAGCTTTCAATGTCAACCACGCCCACCTTATCTCGAACCACTTCATTCCTCACCTTGTCTCTTATAGTGAGTTTGCGCATCCAACGGAGCATTCTCATCTCTGCCACCAACACTTTTTGAATATGGTTCTTTTTGAGAGGCCAACACTTTGCCCCATATAGCATTGCTGGCCCAATAGCTGTACAATAGAACTTACCTTTTAGTTTAAGTGGTATTTTCCTATCACACAAAACTCTAGAGGCACTTCTCCATTTTATCCACCTTGCAGTACACCCACGTAGTAAAATATGGAGGTTACCTCCACAACCATCCCATTCCCCTTTCTCTCTCATATTTAGTTTCTTAGAAAAAAAAATACATATTACAGTTATCACCCTCATTCTCCATATTATTTTCAACTTGCCTACCTCCAAACACTCAAAATCATGGGCAATATTCAAATTCAAGAACATATTCAATGCCATATCAATCTCTGCTTCTTTCACAACATATCAAAGTGAAAATAAATTACCACCATCAAAAGAGGGGAGAGAAAGGGAGGAAAAGAGATGGGTGTTGCATTGGCAAATGGCGGTTTTAAAGGCTGAAATTGCTTAAAGCAACTGTGGAGCAATTGTCAGAAGAATACAAGTACTATGGAATCTACGATTAACTTAATTTATGTTTCTTTTTTATGTCATCAACTTTTTCATCCTATCTTTTTGACTCCCTCTTATTTTTTTATATTTTATCTCTTAATTTATGTAGTTTAAACTTTAATAATCTCAAATGGTGCGACCTGATGTTCGAATCTCTTCTCCCAAATTTATTTAGTTTGTTATGTATTACAAGTATGATAAAATTTATTTTTCCTACTACTCTTTGAATATCATATTTAAATTTATCTTCCAGCCAGTCTTTAATAAATCTTGTATTAAAGTAATTATCTTAAGAATATCAATATATACTAATTCTATTAAGTTAAATCTAATATTGATAGTTGTCATATCATAACAATTAAGAAAAATCGAAATTCTAGTGGTTTATTCAAATCTAAATTCTAGTCTTATAGAGATACTACTAATATATGGAACTGCTTTTTTTTATCATCAAAAGTATTTGCTTAGTTGAAGGACTTTCATTTCGGCACACTTAAGGATGAGTAGGCAATAGGTGCTACGTTTATCGTTTATCATCGATGACACTTGATCAAATATGTGGAGATAAGCCACAGTGTATAATTTTGTTTTTCTTTTTTTGAAAAGGGCTTGGGATGTTTTCATTAATATAAAAGTCACACAGTATGTACAACAAAAGAACTTTAATAACATAATAGATTTACGATACAAATATGAACTAGTTTGCGTCCCGTGCGATGCACGGGTTAAATATGTAATTGGTGAGCAGTTTTTGAACTTGATAATAAAAATTTTAGATTCTGAATCATGTTATGTATTTATTTATAGTTTAATATTAAATTGAATCCCATTGGAATTTTGATGATTCTCTCTAATTGAGTAAATAAATATGAGGGAGTTGAAAAATTGAATACTCTTAAAAATACCTTTTACTATTAATTAATAATAAATTATAATATTGATTAATATGCATTAAATGAGAAAGGTGAATGATGAGATGTTTTCTTTTTCTTTTTTCTTTTCATTTCTAAGTGGTTATTACTTTGCTGACTAAGCATCTTTAATGACACGTCATCTTCCAATTTGGCATCTTACATGGCGAGCTGTGGTTGATTTCATGCCTATTAAACTTATATATAGATTACACTAACTAAACAATTAAATAAAAACAGCTTCAAGCGCATCTTCTTTGAAGCTCAGACCTTTTTGTAATCAGTAGCCCTATTTGAGGTTTTCGCATCCTTCACTTTGTTGGAGATTTTCAAATATGTAATTAATTTAGAAGCCAAATTCATATATATATATATATATATATAGTGCGGTAGAAACATATGTTAACACCTCATTGATTCCAAACGCACAATCCATTACACCTAATTGATTCCAAAAGCACGGCAATCAATTCGTTGCAACAACAATCAATTTCAATTTAATAAGTAATGCAACCAAGACAATTTTGTTAAAGTAAGAAGAGGAAATGAAAAACGGAATATAAAAGTATAAAAAATAAACACATAAACAAAAACGGGGAGTGGATGAACGACAAATTTGAGGTGATGTAGTAGGGCTTTTATAGGCCACATATTATAGGGTTGAGCAAAATTTCCTATTTGCACTAAAATTTGTGAGTACTAATTAATGTCATTTTTTGTAATTTCTAGTTTCCTATTGACTAAGAAATTTATCTTAATGATAATTTTTTTTTATCTTTTTATCGCAACTTATCACTCCATAGAAAAATAATACTACATCCGTTCTCAAATGAAAGTGACGCTTGACTTTTTGAGCCATTTTTGATTCAAGGCTACACTTCATATTTTTGGACAATAAAATCCCCAAATTTGACAAAAATATCCACTTGCATATCCTTCATGTATAAAGTGCCACAATTATCTTTTTAAG
>BSSO01006448.1:0-11948 GCA_030267885.1 Mesembryanthemum crystallinum
TATAATTATATAAATTAAAAAATTATAACAAAATTATATTTTGAAAATACTAATTAAGATGAATCTAAAAATTAAATTTGTACATTATATTTCATTATATTTTTTAATAAAATAATGGTCTATGTTGGAGAGAAAAAAAATTAAAAAAAAAAAAAAATTATTTGAACCAATGCTTTACGAAACTGGGTGGCAAGGAGCAGAATGGCTCCCTACAACACACGTCTGGTCAGGGACACCTATCGCGGTCCTATTTTGAGCCTTGAGGTTTAAGGTCTGAAAAAACCTCCCTCAAAGAGCTTCAATGTGGATGCCCTTAATGCAAAATACCATATTGTTTCCAAAAGTTTTTGCAACAAACTTCTAAATTTATCTCCACAATTTTAAACTATTCAAGAGTATTTCTGTTAAGTTCGAATGAATACAACACAAGACTCAAGGAAATGCTCCAGGAGTAAGGAATAACCTCTAGCAATTGTGAGGTTTCATGTCTCCTCTAAAACCAAAAATAAAATGAATAAATCGAGGAACAATCAAAGGGAATAACCCTAGAAATTTTAGATATGCACATTAAAAAATTGCTAGTTTGTTCAACACCTAAACCCAAAATATTAACCCTTACCCATTTCCCTTTTTTTCTTTTGACTTTCAGGAACAAATCTACAATTCACAACCAACAGGTCAATAAGACACTACAGATAAATCACACACTGCCAACTCTATTGTTAATGTGTTCCCTTTCTCTTTTCAGGCGTGGTCTGTACTTTCTTTGTTACAAACAATTGGGTATACAGCTGCAGGTAAAAATTAGATTATGTTACGTCTGCCGATTGCTTCGGAAAAAGCTCCGGTCCCAACGGCGAAGGAAACCATCCATAATATTGCTCGAAGAATTTTTTACAACAGTCACAGTAGCTTTTGTACCGTCACCAGATTCCATGCCAGAAGACCCCACATCTTCAACACTGGTTTTATTAACAGTTGGGTCACTTTTATTACTTGAATCGCTAGAAGATGTTTTATCGGATAGAGGTTCCGAGGATGAATCACTTGTATTAGGAACGCAAGACTGTGATCGTTGACTATCACCACTGATCGATAATTGGACTCCGGAATCTGTCTTAGACGGTCCACAACTGTCCTTATCTGTTAGAGCACTTGGTTTGTCATTCTCCTCGACAGGATTGCAGTCAGGACAGGATGCTGGCTCTTCATGTGGTTGCCTCATCCCAGCGTCCTTTAAAGACTCCATTATGGCTTCCATGACCATCTATAATACAGGCATGAGAGATCGGCAGGAGTAGAATAATACAGCAAGGGGGAAGAAAAAGCATATTGTTATAAGAATATTACTCTAATAAATTGACTCACCCTATGTTCTTCGTCTACATCACGGGGAAATTCTGACAGTGTGTCAAGAGGGTACTCCACATATTGATCATCATCGATTGGGCTGGGAACTTGAGGACCATAGGCTTGACCATTGGCTAGTTCAAAGCTAATCATTCCAGAAGATGACGAAGATGACTCATTTCCACTTGCCTCTTCCTGCAGCAGAACATGGTGTAAGTTGTTTTCTTCTCCTCTGTATAAATACATGTTTTGTNATGTTATTTTCTACTCTCTGAAACCAAAGGACAAACTTTGTTTGCGGTCACTCACACGCTTTGCACATTTATGAGATAAAACTTCAACATGCAGAAAACAAACAGTATTAACAAGAATAGACCATGCAGCAAAAGAGGACAAGATGCCATTGACCCAATTACGTTATGACCTGAGAATTTGGCCCAAATACGTCCTCTAGAAAAAAGCAGCATGGACCCATACATAGTTCATTCTGTATATAAAGTCCACCATTCTTCGTGCTTTTTCAGCAGACACATGGGGTTGTTTGGCAAGCCATTGTTAGCTGGTTTGATCAGTTGGTTGCTAGCTTATTACCACCTTATTACATTAGTTGTTTTGAATAGCTGATATTATTGGCTGATTATAAAAATATGGTGAAATGAGTTGTTTATTTGTAGCTTGTAAAATGCCAACAAGCATACTTCTTTTCCCAAAAAGCTACGCTATTTGGCTTTCAAGTTAGCTTGATTTGCCCAATAAGCTAGTATAAAACGCCATATACCAGTGACCATCTAAAGAAGTTAACTAACAAGCTAGCTGCCAACGAACAATATATATATATATATATTGATGTACCAAAGTATAAATGATAATGTCTCTCTTTATCTTATAAAGTTTACCTCCTGTTAATGAATTACAAACTTCCATATTCGATGAGGTTTATTATTGTTTTGTGTGTTGTTTTCTCCATTTAGAGTATAACGGCCATTTATGGAGCATATATGAAACAAAGAATATCATGAGATGAGGTATTTCCTCTCCACATAAATTCTTGAAGTTTCATTAAGAGTATTTGTGTTTAGTTAAAGCAAAGGCTAATACCTAGATAACAATGCAAGAAAACCTAGAACAATATAGAAACACATAATCTGGGATGGACAAGAAGAGTTGTCAAAGTGAAAAAGCCATATTAATAGGCAAACTGTGTCAAGTTCTGTTAACATTTTATCATTGTTGAGGAGAAATTTGTGAAACCAGGAGAGATTAGGTAATTTCAGGGAAAATTCTGAGTGAAGTATATTTGTCAAAGCACATGTACAGAAGATTATGAGTCCTTCAAATCTACAAGCAAGGGTCTTAGACTCTTCACAATAAATGACAAATATCTAGAGCATAAACTCATAGCTAGAGGAAAGAGAGTACTGCATAGTGGCAGGTAGTAATCTCCATTAGATTGGTGAATTGATTCAAATGTGTTTATGTACCACTTTAACAGTGTAACTGATACATTTCATTAGTATTTCCAAGTCAAAATAGCCAACTTTTTTAATGCGAAGTCAATGTCTAGTAAGCTGAATTTGGAAACATGGCGAGGCAGTTATTAATTATTTATCACATTTAGCACAAGTGGTGTCACACTGTCACTTCAAGAGGCCCTCCTTCCCCCATCCCAGCAGTCATAATAAATTATTGGGCTAATGTCAGCAAGAAAAATGTGGTACACAGATTAGAAAACTACGAGATAACGTGCAACGAGGATTAACTAAATATACCTTTGCTTCATGTTGTTCATCTCCTGTAGCCATATTAGGGGGCACCTAATAACATTCAATCAGAAGATAGATGAAGTACATGTCAAAAAACAACTTCAATTAAATTAACATGTTTAATATTAACAAAAACAACATTGAATATGCATAAATTTTCACACAAGAGCACTCTATTCATCGCCAATTCTTTATGCTAGCCACTATCAACATTTAAGTATAAGATGTATTAATCCTCACTATTTTCACTAACCTCCATCCGGCTCATTTGTCGTTTAGAACGAAGCTGTTCAATGGCATCTACAGTGCCACTTGTTGCAGGATCTGCATAAATAGAAGAAACAAAAGGAAAAAAAATGATTAATATCCAGTAGGCAAAAAAGTAGCAATAAAGTCGCAAAGCAAGTGAGCTACTAAGCCATGCCTCCAGATGTGCCAGAAGAGTTGCTGCCCCCATACCCTATTCCATGCAATGCATTCCAGGTAGCCTAAAAGATTGAGAAAAAGAGTCAATTAACTAACCAAAATTATGGAAATAAATGATTAATATCCAGTGGTTTATACATTAATGTACCTTGTCAATGTATTCATGCACTGGGTCCAAGAAGCTTACTGGAGCACCATCTTCTGGAGGTTGCAAAACATTGTTGAAAAATATACTTATGGAATCAAAGTAGAATTGAGGCCGTGGAGAATTGTGATCACCCTCAAATTTGATGAAATTCTTGTCTCCCTGCCAGAATCATCTGAACGTTTAAGCATATGTGAAGTGTGCTTTTCAAGCAATGTTCTAAACAAGGAAGAAAAAAAATGAAATTGCAAGCCTTTTTATGAATATATATATATTTGACTTTTGACTTTTACACTAGTATAAAATATAATAATCTCATTTGAATGTCTACATAATCTTTTCATCCAAAAATTAATGTCAGCCTACCAAATAGGGTGATATGGAGATAAAGCCTAGAGAGGAATAATTACAAGGAATTGAAGAGCAAAATGCCAGTACTATTTTTGGAAAGTGACATTCTTTGAATTCCTAGGCAAGGGAAGAACAATATACTATTTGATTAAGTGTAATAGCTTTTCTAGGAAAACCTAAAATAGCAAGAGCATCATATATTTTAGGACAAAGGGGGTAACAGTTAATAAATGCTCCTACAATGATAAACGTTACCACCTTCCTTACTGGCTTAAAAACAAAAGCAATATATATATATATCCGTTCACTATTTGGCACAACATTTAAGGAGGGGTTGAAATGTCAGTTTTGCCCTTGTTTTAGTAGGTGTAAAGGTGATAGTGAGTTGTTGAGGAGAGAAAAAAAGTTGAGGCTAATTTAGTACTTTCAATGAACTCTTTTGCCAAAATTGGAGGATGTAACCTTTATTTGTGAACGTACCAAAACGGAATGTGTAATCTTCATTAGTGAACGGAGGGAGTGTGTGTGTATATATACATAATATGTTCAACTCCAAAAAATGTAAAAATGTAAGCATTAGTTATTAGGGTGGAGAGTGTCATATATCTTGAATCAACTTCAAGAAACTTATGCTAGATTTTTCACAGAAACTACTATCATAATATCTCTCTATAATTTTAATACTCCCAGTCCCAAATTAATCTTGCACTTACCATTATAGGATGTCCCATATTAATATTTCCACTATCCATATAGGTAACTTTTGGGTAATGAAAGACTAAAATATCCACCAAATTCAAATTAAATGAAACTTTATTTCACTTGCTCACTTTTTAAGGGCATTATTTGGACTCACATGACTTAAAATTGGAGCCTGAAACTTCGTGCCGATTTCCAATGGAAAGAATAAGTTGGAACAGCGGGTTTAATAATTAAATAAATGGTTGAAATATATTCCAAAAGTCAAATTGGACAATTCTCATAGGTAAAAGTAATAAAACCTGCTATTGTAAGTCATCCCATTAGCCTTTTCTTTTAAACTGCACAGAATTAAAATACAGTCGTGTATTCATCCTCTTAATCCCACTCTTTCTAATCATAGAAGGTTGTAGGTGAGGCACTGATTTGAGTGATGCCACTGTTCTAACCTCTCGTTATCAAAATTTGTATGTATTGTAGACACAATCTGCTAGTTTCGATTGGTGAAGTATAAGGCTACATATTACATATCCTGACCTCTCGTTATCAAAATTTGTATGTCTTGTAGATAATCTGCTAGTTTCGATTGGTGAAGTCTAAGGCTACATATTACATATCCTGACCTCTCCAAATCTGCTTGAGGTGGGATGCATACAAAGTGATGTTGTTGGCAGTCAGTTTTTCACATGCTAAATCTTTAAAGCAACTTAACGATTTGAGGAACGAATGATAACATCTGCTATGGATGGAGCAATATTGATGCAGCCAGCACAACTTGTACAATCATAACAGGATGATCTTATTAAGGATTTGTACAAGTGTAGCTACATATGGAAGCCAGTGAAACACCTGCATCTGCCTCCAATCAAAAACACAACACCACCGCCAAGGCGCCAACAGAGCATTAAGCCACAAAACTTTCTCCCTCCCACTCCTAAATCCCACAGAATGCATATGTAAGAACTCCACAACAGTAGGAAAAAACCAACTATCCTCACACACTGGAAAACTTGCCGGCATAGGTACCACAGCACCTCATACTCTGAACACAAGTGTGATGAGCGCATGAAGCCTCGCTATTAGCACAACAAAGTACATGAATATCTGGTGAAATAGCCAACGCTGGCCTTCTCTTCTGCCACATATTGTTGGTTTATATCCTGCCTAAAGTCCACTCAGATGCGCGCATGTTCAAAGATAGATTTGCTTGCTGCAGAAAACTAGAAATAGGAAATTGAGCCCTGAGGGAACTGCAAAGATGCCCCAAGCACACCCTCGAGTCTGTATTTTCAGAGAGCTGAAGAGGGTCCAAAATGCGAGTACAGAAGTAAGATCCTGCACCTCTCAGGCTCTCAGCCATGCATAAACCTCAGAAGGTGAAGGTTCTTAGAGTGATCAATGTGTGGCATAGAACTAAGAAACCGAGGGAACCTCGTAGAAATGTTGGCCTTCCTTGCAAACATCCTCCCGAAATCTAATTTTCGATCAATTCCCTAGTTTCATAATATCTAGGGCAAAAATAGTGGTAACACCTAATAAGCAAGCTTCCATAGACATGCAAGTGTAACACTCAATGTAGCCTGGGCCTCCACGCCCATGCCCATGCCCATGCCCTCCATTCTGTTCCAGACAATTCTTGCTCCTAATGACCCAATGCCAAAGAGAATTGGATTCAAGGGGGACAATTACTTACCCGCTAAGCAATATACTTAAACAAAAATCAACCAACTCCTAAACACTCTTCTATCTTCAGCCTACAAACTAAGTCCCAACTATAAGACAACTCCTCTTTTCACCACCAACCTCTGACCATAAAAAGCATCTCAACAGCATCTCATCTCCATGGCCACTGGCAATCAAAATACCTGAGTAAAAATTATGCTTGAAAAGAAAAGTCAAGCAAATTAAGAACATGTTCTACTTAGTCCCACCATGCTAACAATAACTTTAGAATGGGAACATCCTGCCAGTGCTTAGAGACTAGGACTCTTGTGAGCAGAGGTCAAATTTAACTTCAATAGAAACATTAGGCGTTTGGCTTCACCATTGTAATTAATATTCCACCATTTACACTCACACTAAGTTGCGACCATAAGGAACCATGAAATTATGACAAAATTTGTCACATATAAAATTTCCATCTAAGCTCAGTAGATAAACAAGAAAGCTGAGAGAAGAAAGTTGAAACATGTACTTCTACACAAAGAAATAGGACCAAAGCTTCGGATGTTCATTATAATATAAGGATGACAAGTGAACTGTTAAACTAAATTTGGGGAGGGGGAACGAGGAAGAATAGTAACAAGTTACCATGTACACATCATATATACGTTCTGAATGGTGAGGATGAATAAAATCATCATCAATTGCATGGCCGAACAACGCTGGAACAAAGCAAGTCTTTGCCACCTATTCTTGTAAAAATTTGGGAACGAACCAATCAAAAACCACAATTTAGAAGAACAAAGCAAGGAGCAGAAAGGAAAGAACTACAAGTTGCACACATAATCTTATAACACATGATAATGGTGACTAAGATATGCACAAGTAGATTCATCTTAGTTGATTAATCAAAGTCAAACTATGTTACTCATACTCTTCACTTCACTTTAAGTACATGTACCCATATTTGACAAATCATAAGTACGGACACTTAACACATAATGTTAGGCCAAAAAGACAAGAAGATTATCATTATTAGACTTGTCACCTTGAGCTCAAATTTGAGTAACATTGAAGTCAAATACGTTCTATCAAAAAATTCAAAGTGTGGCTCAGGGATGTAAAATGCAGCAATATCCTTTGATATAACACAAATCTCTCTACATTTCCTGCAACTTAGTGAGGTTCAATCTGAAAAGATCTTGGTTGCACATCTATCGAACTGGAGAGGGACAGTGGATGTTATGGAATAGTGGAAGAGTACTCTTCTGGTGGTGTTGTGGTGTGTTTCACTAGAGCGGAATGCACAGGTGTTCACTGGCTTGTTGCTTACATGAGACTGCTTTGGAATTTAGTAACAGATCTAACTTCATTGGACTAGGTCAAAAGTAGCATATCGTAGTTACTCTATTTCTGCGGTCCAAAGGAATTGGGATAATCTGTAAGTAACTGGACTATAGAGAATATCTTGTTCTGTCTGTTGTAACTTGATTATACAATTCTCTCTACCCCCTCATAATTTATGTTCCCCTTAGCTCAGTTATTTAGGGTGCTAAATTTCCCCTGAAGGTTCGTGCTTTTTGTTGGATTAGTTCTTGATAGAGTTAACACCAACAATCTGCGGTAGAAAAGGAGACCCTATAAGGCTGTATCTCCAGACGGGTGTGTGAAGTGTTTCAGTATGGGGAAACTAATGAACTCCTGCAGCTGCATTGTGCTTTTGCTTGGGGCGTTTGGCAATGCTTGTTTGTCATCAGTGGGGAATTGGGTTTCTCCTTTAACCTTGATGTTGATGTTCCAGGTGAAATATAGAAAATTGGGGCCTGAAAAGGAGGGGAAATATTCTTTAGGGTTGTGCAATTTATGCTGTGGTTTGGTGCGTGTGGACTAAAGATCAATTGGAATTTCAGAAATTTGTATCTCTGTGAGAAGTTGGTTATTGCTTCTCTTTGGGTTTTTGCTCATAAGATTTTTCCCGGAATCCCTTTTCCAGAACTCAGAAGTACAAAGGAATTGACAGGCTTTTACTTTGTTTTATCTTTTTCCTTAGGAGGACGTCTTGTTCTCTTTCTTGTACAAAGTTGATTCTATCTACTAATACAATTACAGTATATTCTTATCTAAATAAATATACTTTTACAATTCTCTCCATCCAAGAAAAAAATAATGGTTGTTACTGCCTTAGCACAACACGGCTTCAATTAGATCAAGACATGATTATGCTTCCAAAGTGTATTTTGTGTACAGAGTTTTGACAGAAGCCTTTGTAATTTGCAGGATATGAAGCTTACATTCCACAATAAAAAGAACCATAATGCCTTTTCAACATTGATAGTAGATATAACTATAGCAACTGAGTGACCAATCCATCTAAATCACACTGTGTAGATGATTCTTCTGGACAACTCTTTGCATCTGTTTTATGAAAATTTTAAGATAATAAGGTTATATATTTCTTGAATTGCAGCAGAAGGAAGAGAAAATAGGGATCACATCATTATAATTGGTATAACGAGTTTCAGCAGCGCATCAAAACACCCAGATATGAAACAAGTTTCAGAAGTGCATCCAACAGATAAAGGATGAAAGCACAAAAAGCATATATAACCTTAATGGTGTTGAGGTCCATTATGTCAAATTTTGCCTTCTTCATGATGGCTCTTCGCATGTATTGGATTGCAAATTTCACCTAAAAATAGATAGAATGTATCCGATAAGAATCATATTTACAATATAAGCTCAAAGGTGTGAAAAAAGGTAACTTCTACAAAAATTAAAGGCATCACAAGATAAGTATGGCAGATGTAGCTATGCCCCACAAAATTGAGAAAGACAACTCTAAATCTATATTTTGAGGATAGAAGTTTTTCTTACTCTATAGAATCTACTAAACTTTCTTAAATTGTGCAACTTAAATGATGCAAGTAGCTGTTACTTCAAGTTCATCTCTTAATTAATTTAATATCATGCTCAATTATTTCATAATAGAAGATAAGTTTTAAAACCATTGATTTAATAAGTAAATAAAGTTAGCCCTTGGAGCACCCTTTTCTCTTTCAGCTACTCCCACAATCATATAGCAGGTTTGAATGTTTGATACTTGAAAAAAATCAGATAGTTATAGCAGCATTTTCTTTGTCATCTTCCTGCAGATAGATACTCAAGTAGGAAAAGCTTCTTGAATCTCAGCCCCGGTGGTGTAACATATAAGAATAACATATCATTACAAATATTGTGAAAATTGAGTTTATGTAAAGATATTACTTACGGTAAATTTTGGAAGTCGGACTTTGTAGGTATCCACAAGCTCCATCATCAAGTCCACCAAGTCTGAGAAGGGACTGTCAAGGACCATTCCCGCAATTGAAGGATCCTCAGCTCCATACATTAAGCTGCAGAAGAGTATAACTTTAGATGGAAAAAAACCAGCAAGAAGTTGACGAGTGCTTTGCTTTCTAGTTCACAACAGGAAAGCAATGTAAAGAGCATCTTCTATAGCAGAAAATTTTCTAGCACCATGGAAAGTAACCAGACAAAAACACCAGAAGAAATGAAAGAGATAAAACACATAAGAGAACCTGGTAACAGCGCCCATGGAACGACCCCACAAACCAATCATAGATACATTCCCATCTGACCGCAAATAATTAACAACAGCCTTCAGGTCATCCTTCTGTGAAATCCATGGGAACACATTAGAAATTCTATCAACATTTAACACCATCATACACTGTAAGATGATTCATCTAGAAGGAAGTAATAAGCTAGAATTGTCTACTTTAATCTATAGCCAAGGGATCATCAAACAGTCCAGGAATCATGAAATGAATCAAGTGTCATGGTTTCCTCAAGCAATCAACTGCAATTGCATCCATTTATGGAGTAATAATGAAGTATATGAAACAACTTAATCCTGACTAAGTGCATATGAGAGGTTACCTCATTCCACCCTAACGTAACATGCTCTCCTCCAGAGAGCCCAGAACCTGAGAAGTCGACGGCAAAAACTGTAATGTTCAAGGGCAGCAATATGATAGCAGCTTCGCTGGCATCTGCCCTGCACCCACTGAAGTAACAGTCAACATGAACTGATTGTTAGTAAAGTTGACACGTCATACAATAATATATAATCTAAGAATGTTGACAACTAGTATTGAAGATCCTCCAAGTAATCACTTTGGACAAGCAACTTCAACTCCCTCCCTCCCTCCCCTTAAGAGATTTGAGTTTGTGTTGGACTCAAATCTTGGTATAAAATTGTTTACCTTGGTTATTAATGAAATTCATTATGTTATGACCTTACAAAATTTATTAACTTCAAACTGATTTGTCAGAGGATCCAACATATATATACATATAAAGGTAGCTTTAAACATGATCTTACTAACCTGTTACCGTGGCAATATATTACACAAGGTAGAGCCTTCTCTTCGGGGCTCACAAGAGGGATGTAATGACTACACTGAAGAACATCTTCTCTGCTATTTTTAATCTGTAGAATGTAGACAAGCATTATTAAGTCTTGTTATGTCTTAAAAGAGCATCTAAATCTAACGTTTGTACAATGTTCTGTATGAGACATAAAGTAGTAACAGCACTGGATAGGTTATTTAACTAAAGAAGAGATAAGTTCATTTCCTTAATTTAGAATCAAATCTAGCATGGCATTTACGAACTCTAGACATTACTTCTATAATAACCACAAGAGCATAAGCTGAGTTCACATCACTTGCTTCATTGTTGGTACCATGTAAATTACTGTTCTTTACTAACCTTTGAATTATTCCATAACGGCATAATTATTAATCCTGTTGCAGTCCTTCGAAGGTTTATTTTGATATTGGCAAAGATGATCCTCTCTGCTTATTAAATTTAGGGAAAATATCACTCCGCTGACTTGAGGTATAGCGATATTTCACTTAGGTGACCCGACGTTTGCATAATATCTACGAGATGGCTTCTTTTTAAAACTATTTTCAAATAGGTGACTTGAAACCGTACTTCTGGTCACCAGTTGCTGACGTGTCACTTACTTTTCAGATATCTCAATTACCAATATGTTTATTATGCCTAAAATACCCTTGTTTCTTATAGAAGCATTTAAAAGCATTTTTAATTAGGAAAATTACAAAATTAATTACCATCCTTTTTTGGACCTCCTTTAAATATGATTTTAGTGAGAAAAAATATTTTTGATTCTTATATTTTTGAAAGATTGTCCCTTTTTTTTTTGTAAGAATTGGTCTTCAAATTCCACCAAATAGATATAATAACATAGGGGTATTCAGGTCTTTTAACATCTCCAATGACCTGAAAAGACTGTTTCACATTGTTTTCAAAAGGAAATCACCTCTTAGATATTATGCAAACGTCGGGTCACCTAAGTGAAATATCGCTATACCTCAGGTCACCGGAGTGACATTTTCCCTTAAATTTACTAGTATATCCCAACAAACTTCTATATTTCATCTAAACTGGCAAAGGTCATGTATTTTAGATTCTCAAATTTGAAAGGTTCATATTTAATTGCTAGCTTAAAAAATAACAACGAA
>BSSO01006449.1:0-11944 GCA_030267885.1 Mesembryanthemum crystallinum
GTGTAAGACCCTGAGACACTAGAATATAATATCATACACTCCCAATAAGACAGGAAAATTCATGAAACTCCCTTAAATATCCTAATGTTTTGATCCTCAGATCTGCACCCAAACTCAATCTTTGTTCCTTTTTAGTAATATTCAAAGAGAATACCCCTAAATACAATACTAGTAAATACCACCCATACCTTCAATAAATACCACCCACTTAAACCATAAAAGGTCTAAATTACCCTCACCCCTAAAAATCTAACCATCCCATCTCTTTCTCCTCTCTGTCATAGCCTTGCAACACCGCCACGGCACCACCCACCAGCCCTCACCCCCAATTTCTCTCTCCTCCTCATCAATGGTTTCCACCTCCCCATCAGCAACCTCACAATTTCTATCACTACACTAACCCACAATTGGTTGGCACAAATGATACTCCACATTACCCATAAAACAATCATATCATAAGGAAAATTAAATCAAACACTTAAACCAAAACGTAAGATAGTAAAATGTCAAAATTTAAATCAAACCCACTTTTTCACATATACCTTTCTTAGATTTCTGAAATGGATGATTAATTGTAAATTAAATCAGAACTAAGAAGAAATGCAAATTTAGTCAATACCAAGGAAGAATGACTTTGAGCATTGCTCAGTTAAATATCATGAGCCCGTTTTTGGTGAATTGACTCACAATTCACAAATGGGATGGGATAAGAATAGAAACTATGATTAAGGTAAATGCAAACTGCATCATGTGCTTCTCTAGTTCAATCAACTGCTCTTGCTTCATTCCCGATCCCAAATACTCCACCGCACACCACTAGAGGTGCGTCGCTCTCAGGAGCAGCGCTCGAGGAGCGTCNTCCTGAGAGCGGCGCTCCTCCAATGACGGAGATAGCGAACGCCGGGGAAACGAGCCCGCAACTTTAGCAGAAAGTGTAAGGGGAAGGGTCTGCAACAGTTCGAGTGGCATGGAGACGGGATGAGATGAGTGCTGTGGGCCCGGCTGGGGGAGGAGAGAGAAAGCATGTAAGGAGGGCCTGCAACTCCAGCGGTGTTCGGGTAGGCGAGAAGGCACAGTGAAAGAGGTGGTGGTTTGAATTTTGAGGTTGGGGTAAAATAGTCCTTGCATGTTTATTTTGGGTGGTATTTACTAAATATGGGGTGGTATTTAATACACTCCCCTAAATAAACTATCCCATCTGATTACTTTTTCTTCAGTTGTTTCCAGTGTCATAAATGAACTAGTATATCTGTCTGAAATGAAACTATATCAAGCAAAAACTATAAATACGATTGCTTTATATTGAATATTATAGAAATAAATCAAAAAAAAAAAAAAGTAAATATAAATCACCGAGATTTCAGACTGTTCAGTGTCGTGCATCTATCTCTCTTCCCCTTCGAGTTGTAAAAGATTACACAACCTTAAACCTACCAGCAATATCACCCCCTGTCACTACTGATCTAAGCTGAATGAACTCCAATATCATTGCCAATTGTTTATCCTTCACACTATAAATGAGATATATTCATTCACCTATGATTTTCCATTCAGTCTGTGCTTCATTCCATTATTTTAATCACATCTTCTCACTAGTCACTACTGCAGCTACCTTATAAAATGTTCATCATGATAGATTCAAAAGGAAACACTGATCTAAGCTAACTGATCTAAGCTAACACTTGCAAAAGCTTCTCCACAAATAATATTCACACAGAAGAATCAATTCAAAATTGCATATCCACATAACACCCAAAAAAAAGTGTGATTTTGAGAAGTGGGTAATTCTGCTTACAAATTGCTGTAGTTCCAACATGAGATGTGCAGTGGCTATACATGTAGACCACTTTTTTGTCAGAGTATGTCCTGTAACAAATAACTTTTTAAAAAACATGCTAAAGTGCAAGGTGTAATTTCTTGGGAAACCTCTTTGCCCTTATGAGTAATCTAACCAAGTTAATTATGCAAATGAACTGAAGTCAGCACAACAACCCTTCTTAAGAACAAGTCCATCAAAGAAGTGACATGGAACAACATACTGAAAATGAATGCATCATAGACACCTAATTTGCTTGGTTTCATCATACATCTGGGACCCGAATCACAAATCACTCAAACAAAAATTGACAGTTTCTTATTTCAGACAGGTTATGGGGAGGATTTAGAGGAAAGGGGGAAAAGGCAAAAGATAAAGCAAGCAACAGAAAAAGTCAAGGTGCAGCGAAGCATGCATTGCTTTAACTCAATGAAAGACCATTTCATAAGGTAACATATTGGAACCTTTTTACTTGTTGCATTAGCCACAACAGTAATCAAAATGTTCACAGCAATTAACAAATATTGACATATCAATAAACTTAAGAAAATACCAAGCCACACCGAAAGATGAAGAAAGGTGTTTGGAGGTGCATACTTACATATTGATAGAGCAGATGATGCTTGACAACATTTCTAGATGTGTAGAATCTAAGAAGATAGACTCTTTAACATGAATCAGTTGGAGTTTCTACACATTGATTCCAAAAAGCTTAGGTCTGTGTCCTGCAAAACAGAAGCAAAGCCTCCCTTAAGAAGAGGAATTTTAAATATTGTAGGGACAAAAAGAAATATCCTGCATGATATAGTAAAATTTCTCAATATCGTGAACGAATGGAAAATTTTGCTACATCTAGAGATCTTTGTGAAGTAAACTAGCATGCTCGTTGAATAGCTCAACTTAGACTTGTTATGTTTGTTGAGTTAACATAAAATAGTGCGCTTGAACAATCTCTGAAGCTTGCCTAACAAAAGAGCTAATCATGAACAAAACATTGGTCATATATCATCACAAACAGCTCATTCATAAGCTTGAAAATTACCTCATTCATTTTCATATAAGAGCTCACTCAAATCTCCTTTAATCCCCCAACCCCCCGCATCCACCCACACCTCACCCAGTCAAAAGAGAAGAAAAAGTGTGGTGCTAAAAAGGCTGATGATTAGAAATAGAAAAAGTGATGCATAAACAAGCTTTATCAATGACCGTAGCCTCATATTTGAAAGCTGGCTTGTTTACCTAATTACTAAGCGTTTCCATAAAAATTTTGACTGAGTTGAGTTAAAAATCAGTATACCACTTTCAAGCTTAGCTAAACTTTTTTTTTTAGATAAGAGAATAATTTTATAAATGACAAATTGAGAATACAAGAGGAGAAGAGGTTCTCCTAGAATACATAACAAATGCTAATTCTCAAAAATCCAAAATCTGTACTTCTGACAGAGTGATTCTGAGAAAAACCAGAAAAAAATAAAAAAAAATCACTAACCCAAAGCCAACTAACACCTCCCCAACAACCTCAAGCTGCCACCGNCCCCCCCCCCGGCTAACTTAAACAAGTTTGGACATGGAAAAGAGAGGTCCATGGCTTGGCAATGTTTGTTTACACTCTTGTAACAAATTTACCATGTTTACACCCTCGGTTTCAGTCCTAATCTAACCATTTATAGCAACCACCTTGGTAAGGAGAATTTAACAGAAGTTACAGAACAACTCAGAATAATTCCTAAAGGAAATAGAAGCTGCAAGTCCAGTTCCGTAAATTGGGAACTATAGCATAGTTTGAGGCATTTTTTTATTTACATTCTTGATATTGTACGTATGAGTAAGTCTTTTGACGACTCCATATAGACTTTGGCTGAATAAGCAGTGACACTTTCTCACAGTTGCCTTGTAGAATTTAACTCGGGAATTCTTAAGAGAGCACAACATTGTCACCTTCTTGCTCAAGGATGAATATATTGGCTCAAGAAGTACCAATTAAAGTGTTACAAAGAACAGTATCAGATCAAAGTTTCTGCAGTGATCCTCAGCAGGGAAGGACTATTCTTTCACAATTTGGAACTGGATCAATCTTGGAGCCAGTCTCTAAGAACTTCAGTGCACACTAGTGAGTTCATTTGTCCGAGGTCTTGCAAGAAAATTTTGTATAGAGAAAGCGCCTGAGTACCTTAACATAGGTAGACATAGTACAAGAAGACTGAAGGAACTAAAGAGTAACTTTGCTCTTCAAATTAAGAACCTGATACAATCAAGGCTAATTTGCTGGCTCCAAGTGTGAAGAGAAAGGTACAGCTTGGTGACAGAAGCTAGAGAAATGGCAAGGCATAATAGATTCACAAGACCATGAAGTCCAAAAATAAGTTGAACAAGCTTCTAAATGTATAGAAAGGCAGAGATGGATGGAGAGTACTAAACAATTGGTAATTTGGCATTGAATATATCAAATAATTGTATCCAATCAACGGAATGAATGCTTATTTTACCTGGTAGAATTTTGACAGATCTTCTTAAACTGCCATGACTGCATCGCAGGATTGACTTGAAAAAGTTTACAGATGCTCCACCCACAAACAAAGTGAGCTCATTCTGTAGACTCACATTATGATTGTGGATTATTTAATGGAAAATGGAAACATCAATGTCAATAACAATGGCTCACCTCGCATTGCTTTATTCTACAACCTATTAGTCAACCTATACCTATCATCCCAAAAACATTTACCTTACATGGCTTACAATAACATAATATTTTATGTTATGCAATTTTAAAAGCTTATTTGCCAATATAGTGCATTTAACATTACGTTCAAGTAGTAGTAGTGAAATACAATTTTTTGCCAGCCTAGAGTTATTTTAAGTTATACTTCAGCACCTGCAGAATGCCATCTTTATCTTAAAGTTATTTACCCAAATGCTAATCTCCCTTGCTAAATGATGTAAACCAGAATTCCAACTTTCCATTTATAGATATCCTTGTAGACATATAGCATATATATGAATGCAAATATCTGCATAAAAAGCAAATGCGGCGCATATCCAATGAAAGAGATGGCCAACAGTTACCAAGTGCTATTTGCAACATACAAATCCCACTGTCCAGATGAAAACTCATACTTAATTTGAACAAATCCAACCGTCCAAAATATATATCATACATGTAATATGACAAGCATATATGACTTATTTTACATAGTGTAATGGGAAGTATCAAGTTCATTCATAGATAGAGCAGGGACGTAGGAATTACACGTATATCTGGCCATGGACGTACTTAACTACAGCGAAACAAAAAACCATACAATTCCATTTAGTTTGAATCATTTGTGGCTAGGAAGTGACAAAGCATGACCATGTGATAACAATCATCCTTTTTGCAGTCAGTAGAGATAAACAACATTGATGCAGAATAAAACAAGCACAAACACCACATGATGCAGCCAAAACAGAAGATGGAAATAAACACTTCAAAAGAATGATTGAAGTGACATAACTTGATTTAACATATTGACCAAATGCTTCACCGTGAGGACATATTAGGGAAGAACAAGAAGATAATTCAATTTCAGGATGGAGTACCTTGTGAACTTCTCCAACTTATGGAGTCAAACTTTCAATTCATACAATAGCTTGAAACCCATTTGCCGCATTACTCTCAGGCTTCAGCACTGAAGGACAGTAGATGAGTTTCAACTTCTCAGTGAGGTATCCATGTCACAGAACCAAGCAAACATGCTCAAAACATCACACCGCCAGATGCAGGCTCTACATCCTACATGCAAAAGTGAGCTTTTCTAGCAACCCAATAATATGTATCCATTAACAGCTTGACCCCAAAGCTACCAAAAGTTATTACACTCCTCCAAGCGATATTAAAAGTTAGAAACCAAGCAGAGTTCAAATAGTAGACTTTCATATTTTCCTGATAGAATCCATGAATGCTCCTGTGATAACACACTTCAGCTTTTTCATAAATGCGTTTTCAGGAGTGCCTGAATGAAAAGCAATTGGTTCCTTTGAGGCAATAATAACAAAATTCTCTTCATTTCCACAATCTATCTCATGTAAATCTACAAAAACTTCTTGCATTTCATTTACCAGCATATCATAGAATGACCTATTTGGAGGGATGACATTCAAAACTAGAATACCATGCTTAGAAAGAGATGATTTAACCGCGAAAAGCACGTCCTTCTGCACAAATTCTAAAGATGGGGCACTGATACCCATTTTAGAATCACTAGAATCCAAGTCAACCATAATAACATCAAATATATATGTATAACAATCATTTCCTGTATTATTAGCAACCAAAGGACTTGATTTACTTTCTTTGTCCCAGCAGGCCCTCTTCTTTAAAATTTGAATCCCATCTCCAACACGAACTTGAATACCTTCACCAGTTTCCAACCCAAAATATTGCTTTGCAACCCTCAAAACTACTTCATCCACCTCCACACCTACAACCTTGAAACACAATTGGTTGCACAAGAAACTAAGCAAAGCCCCGCCTCCAACACCAATGCAAAAGGCTCTTGCCCCAATCCCGGAATCAAAACATTCCTGAAGATACTCACCAATCACAGAAAGACCAGCAACCATCGGTGCCAAGTAAGGATGCACCAAGACCCCTAAATCCGGACAAAACTCCGTTTCTCCTATGCATAAAGAACACGAACCACTATCATCAATCCCACTTGGGACAATGCGTATCTCAGTCTGTATCAAATTGGGCATTCGCTTAAACCTCAACCGCCTCCTAAACTCCCTCTCCGAACCCTCGATTTCAACATCCTCAACCAGCATTTCACCCACACAAGGTCCTACACCCTTTTCTAGGATCACACTACTAATCACATTATCCTCATAACTCAAAAAGGGCACATCAAATTTGCCCAGTTGAGCAATTTCCTTAGGCAATAGAGCCACCAACAGAGGATACAAACTTCTCTCTAACTTCTCCCTAAAACTTGGGTCTTTCTCCACTGATCTTTGGTATATGTTCGCATTAAATTCATCACAATTTGGGGCATTACCAATAAGGATTAACCTAGAAATCCCAGGAGAACTCAACAGCAGCTGGAGATGACCAGCTTCTGTAGTGAAAATCCAATCATTTTCACGGTGATTTGGGACTAACAAGGCAGCTACTTTTGGGGTACAAGTGGGTTTTGTTGGTGAATCAAGCACTGAAATTTGAAGGTGTTTTGTGTAGAAATAGTCAGGTGGGCAAGGAAGAGAGAGAATTGGAAGAGTAAATGAAACATAACGTGATGGAATTAGGGCTTCGAATGTACCTGCTTCCATAGCAATGAGAACTCTACCAATTCAGGGTTTATGACATTATCCGGTGGCAACTCCCGACATGCAAACCATAGAAGCATAAACCTCAACCTGACCAAGAAGAAGAACTGCAACCCGGGGATGTCTGCAAACACATTTGAAAATGACCTCGCTGTACCATTCAAGGATTGATTTGTGGAATTCTGACTTTTTCTTTTTTTCTCTTTTTTCTTTTGATTTTTTGCAGGAACCTCTTTATAAAATGGAATTTTAAGAATGAGTCTAATTAATACCACCCACCTTTTTAGTAAATGCCACCCAACTAACATATTCATTTACCATTTTGCACTTTAAACTTTACTAACTATCTTTTCACTATTTCTCTATCACTTTCTCTCTCCTATTTTGATGAGTAAAGCCTAATTTTTTTAACCCTTCATAATTTATTTATTTTTTTAGGGTCAAAATTTTCTGTGGCTAGCTTAAAAAAAGGTTGGAGTGCAACTTCTGGAAGTCGCGCTCCTCCAGTGCAACTTCTGGAAGTCGCGCTTCTCAAGTGCCACTTCTGCAAGTTGCGCTCCTCAAGCGCTACTTTCAAAAGTGAAGCTCCTCAAGCACTACATCCAGTGGCAGATCCAGGAAAATCATTGAGTGGGTGCACTTAAAAACGAAAAGAAGAAAAAATCAATACCCCAATTTTTATTTTTATTTTGAAATATATATAAATACTACTAAACAATAAACCCAATTTTCATCAATATTGAATAGTAAATACTAAACAATTAAGATAATTTTTCCCCTGTCCACTAAAATTGGCACTAGAACAATGACTTTCACTAACTGTCTGTTCTCCTCATCAAAAAAAAATAAAGAAATAAATAAATAATAAAAAAAAAAAAAGCTAAGGTGGAGTAAATTGATTTAAGTTGAACTAATATACCCTGATGATTTTTCCTACTTGACCATTAGTCATTTTCAACTCGTCAAAACCTATTGAATACTACTACGATTGAAATTTGTTAAGATTTATTAAAAGACACGCACATGTATTATTACATAGTTATATTTAAATATAAATTTCTTTTAAGTTTTAAATTCTATATGAAAGGAACTTAATTAAATTCAACTAAATTGAACTAAACTTTATGGTATCGAACTAAACTAAACTAAATTGAAAATAAGGTGTGAATAAGATCGTCTTGGCATGTGTGAGGGCGGAAAATTACCTTTACACCGGTAAAGTAGAGAATGAAGACCTGAGACAATTAAAAAGAAGTTACATGATACAAATTATACGCACTGGGAATGGGTGGATTCGGATAATGTGCTAATTCACGTTGGCTTTACGCACCCATCAGCTCCCAGGTAGATGATTTTACAAGTATAAATGAATGAACGTACAAGGATGAACTATTGAATTTATAAGTCTTAATTAAATGAATATTCATGGACAATCTGATGAATGTACAAGTATTAACTAATGAATATTGGTTCTCATAATTCTTATAAAAATATGATTAGTTCTCAAATATGAAACTGTACTGGGACTAGTTGTCTCCAACCAGTACATAACAATGGCAACGGGCATGTATTGGTGAAATTGAATGTAATCACCAATCACCTGAAATAATGACATCTGAAACTTGTTCGTCTTATAAGTCGCGTCATGTAACTTCTTTTTAATTGCCTCAGGTCTTCATTCTCTACTTTATCGATATAACGGTACTTTCTTGACCACTCACATGCCAAAACAATCTTATTTTCCTGAGTATGATACATATGCCTAACCATAAAGTAAACCTTATTACATTTCCATGTCTCTCAAATCCAATTTGCACATTCTACTTGGTTTTGGAAACCAAACTTGGTTTTAAAAATTTCGCTCGTACATGGCGACTCATGTGGAAAAGATATATTAATTTTATCAGCGGACGACATTCGGAACAAAAGTAGTCTATAGAAGCGCTACTTCTGAAACTAGAAACGAGAGCGACTTACAAAAGTGGCGCTCCACGAGCGCGACTTCTGAAAGTCAAGTTCCACGAGCGCCACTTCTAAAAACTTGTGAACCGTAAAAAAAATTATAAAACCAAAAAATGTTAAATAAAAATAATTACGCACGATGAATTAAATATAATTACGCAAAAAGGAATTTTTTGAGAGGAGGAGTGGTTGGGAGAGATATGGGTTTTTAGAAAATCAATAAGGGTAAGTTAGTCTCTTCACATTCAATTTGGGTGGTATTTATTGAAGTTGGGGTGGTATTTACTAGTATTCTTTAAGAAAAAGAACCCTTAAAAAAAAAAATTTATGGAGAATCCCCTTATAAAAACAAAATGCCATGACGGACACACATTAAATCATTTTTCGGCCAATTTAAATGAAGTTTTGACCGATCTGCCTCCATCCTTTTAAGTACATATTTTATATTTTAAGCAAATATATGCTTAAAGGCTAAGGATAAGTCGGTTAAAATCACATTTAAATTGGTCAAAAAATGACTTAAGGGATGTTCGTCATGGCCTTTTGTTTTTACAAGGGGTTGCCCACAATAAAAAATTTATAAGGGTGTTTTTTCCAAAAAGTCCATTTCATAAAGGGGTTCCCCACAAAAAATCCTTTTTCTTTTCATGACAACTTGTGGAAATTTTCTTTGGAGAAATTTTTTTTTCTTGTTTTTTTTTTTATTTTTTATTTTTAAGGACTTACAGCAAATAAGTAGTTAGGGATGCCAATGACATGGCCGGATCGTAAAATATTTGGTACAACATGATAATTTTTGGTCTAGTCTGGCATGGTGCGCTCATGATTCTGACCCGATATGGTATAGACACGATTAAACTTGACAGGATACTAGCCTACCACGGCATGACCCAGAGTCATCTCTAATTCTCCATTGGTAATAGAGATAAGATGGTCAACTCATTTAACAATATCATCTTTCTAACAAAGAAACTATTCATATTTACCTTTGAATAAGATAATACTCTTATACAGTAAAATGTTAGCATTCAAATCGAGTAAGGTAATTATCAGTGCGGTATCTTACTCATCTTCTTATGTTGAGAGGCATAATCACAATTTACACGCTTAACCATATGTCCCCTATGTTCTTAGCTTGTAACTCTATATATTAGAGGCATCCCAAGGATATAGACCATTTGATTTACTGAATTCCTAAAGTCTAAAGTGTATGTACACAACCTAGAGAATGAATGTCCTAGCAATTTGGGGGCAATAAGGTTCCATTTGTATGAAAAGGAAGACATAACTTATCCCATATTCCCATCCACTCACTACCAAGGGAAGGTTTAGTAATATCCTCGAAAAATTGAAAATCCCTGTAGGTGGCTTCCCAAGATGAAAGTATGTTTGTACCAAACCAAACCTGGAATTTGGATCATCATTTTTTGTCCATACCAATGCTCGAACCTTGAGATCTTGAATATCTCCGAGTTAGAGGTAACCATGTGAGACGAGCTCATTTGGTTAATTTGTATCATCATTTGGATTGTATCTTTCCCACACCTACAGATACTATGATCTGAATTCCAAATTCCATCGTAGGCATGCAAAGATATAGAGGATTCATACACAACACATTTTCCTGGAAGTCAATATGCGATTATACAATCTCTCAAGGATCAGTAATCCTCAGAAAACGTTTCAATGCTGTAATATGTTAGTGAAGTAAGCATATTAAGGTCCAAATTTTGCTGTACATGACACCAAGACCAATTCAAAGCTTTTAACAGGACTGAAACATTCATGGTATCTTCCGTGCTGTAGCATCTCCTGCTAAAGCAATCAATGATTTGCAGCATAAACTAAAGTTTTATACAAGTCCAATAATTTTAACACAACCAAACCACACTAACCAAACTCATATAATAGGGAAACCATGCCCCCAAATAAGTACTTCCGTTTATTTAATTCGAAATCATCTACATAAGATAATGTTATTGATTGGAAAGTACAAGCCCGACAGTTGCAGACACATCAAAGTGGAGATTTTGTTTTCTATGAAGGGGGAGATCTCTGCATTTCAACTACCTTCTTCCAAGAATCCCGACTTGAAATCTCCTCCCACCACCTCCCCACGTTGTCTCTCGACATGAAAAGCTCCTTCACATCAGTGCCGTTCACCAAATACTGGGAGTTGGGCAAGTGAGAGAGGTCGGCTAAGGTGAACTCTTCACCAGCCAAGTAACGGCTCTCACCAAGCCTCTTCTCGTAGACATCGAGCACTTTGGCAAGCTTCTCTTTGCTCTGCTTGATCAGCCCTTCATCTTGCTTGAGCTTCATCCGAGGTGCAAAGGCGAGCTGAAATACCAAGGTTGATGATGGGGGGCTAAAACTCTGGCCCTCTGCCTCTAGCCACTGATCGATCGATGCTTTCACTAATGGGTTTGTCCCATAAAGTTCTTTGTTCCCTTGGCTTGCATACTTCTCGGTTATGTAACGGCATATTGCTCTTGATTCTTGAATCATTGTACACACATTTGCAAATGTAAGATGCGCTTTCAAGACAGAATAATATCACACTTGAAAATGATACGCATAGGGCATAAGACATAGAAGATCATTATGGGTACGAATTTATACATAGGAATTTAAACCATGCAAGCATTCAATACAATTAGAAAACAATATTCAATGTTCTGTAAATTCATTAGCTATATTTAAGTAGTGAAAATACTAAATAATCAATGGAAAGAATAGAGCAATGCAGTTTGAGTAGCTCTAATATATGCAATTGCATATACAAATCACGTTGAATAACAGGAACTAGATGTTCTTAATTGAACGGGGGGGGGGGGGGGGGGGGGGGGGGGGGGGGGGGGG
>BSSO01006450.1:0-11943 GCA_030267885.1 Mesembryanthemum crystallinum
TTGGGACTTGAGGCGTGTCCTCAAACTTTAAAAGGTTTTTTCATTTTTTTTTTTTTTTTTTGAACTCACTAGTTCGTACCCGTGCATTAAACAAAAAGAAAATATTTTATGTACTAATGAAAAAGTAAAATAATCATAGCCACTTATCCAGTTATGGTTGCATGTTTTTCTAATTATCATAAACATTTGTATTAATGAATATCCCAACTTTAAAACATGCGTCATTCTCAACGAAACATAGAGATAAGATACAACCACCAAAAGGGCATTATTATGGACACAGGTCTCAGCTCTCGAGTGAACTCATATAGTAATATACTCTAGTTGTTAAAGATATATATTATGAGTTGAAAATTATTATCACATTAGAAGTGAAACAATTTTTAATCAAAAAAACAAAAAAAAAGATAACATGTACATCAACGTTGTAAACGCGAATAGTTCCAGTTACGGATAAAAAAGTTCTAATCATCAAAATGTCAAAGCGATATGAATATATCCATCATTCTCCATTGTTTTATGAGAATTTCTCCTTTTAATATGAATATGCCTGTATGGTTTAAAGAAAAATAATCAAGACCTAATCAACTTATGTATTATTGTAACTAATAAAGATCCAAATCCAAATATTTAAGCATAGAAAAAATTATGATTAATGAGGGAGTATAAACTTATCAACTCATTACAATTTGCAAGCGCATAAATTTGAAACAAAAATAAGACTCACCCCAATTTCCTACTTGAGAAGATGAAGGTCTTTATCACTTTTTCAAGTTTCATGATAAACTTCATATCAAGCGTTTGCAACTTGCCATGGGAGTAGCTTTAAGAAACAATGAACTAAAAATTTTCAATGCAATTAACGACAGAAAACAAAAGAGAAGTGTACTTGGCGAGTGTACTTCCTCCTCCCCCTTATGAACCTTGTCGAACGCAGCTAAATCAGTAAAAATATTGAGATTGTATCCTATCAAATAGAGATGATAAGTAGGAGTAAGGTAATCAAACAAATTAATGAAATCAAATTAAAGAGAGAGAAATCGAGATGTTTACCTCCACAATCCTAATTAGCAACATGTAATTGCACCCACAACAATAGTACCTAGCAAATGCATAAAAAAACCATTGGTTAAAAGGTTTCTAGTCGAATTTAATTATTACCATCAATAAATGAGAGGCACAATCAAAAGAAAGAATGGTTTTCTAAAAAAATCGATAATGATATTTGCAATATGATCTAACCGCGACTCGATTGCTAAATATATACTGAGTACGAAGGAGGAGAGAGAATTTTGGGAGCAGAAAGTGTGGTTTTGGAATTGCAGAGAATAACCGAGTAAAATTATGAAAGGAAAGAGTTTCCTTTTTTTTGTCGTTTTTTTTTTTTAACTATGTGGGCCAGTGGGTGAAAGATTGTGGATTCTTTTTTTAGGGTAGTTACTAACTTATTCCTTTTTTCTTAGGTCCATTACCCCTAAAGAAAAGGGAACTTCCATTAACCCCACTAAAAAAATGAGAAAAAAAAAAATTAACTTCCATTAACCTTGCGTGTGACATTACGTCCTATTTGACAATTTGAAAAAAAAAAAAAGGAAAAAAAATGCCAATAGTATTGACGTAAATTCCATTTAGGTCTTCTTTTATCCTTTTTTTTTTTTAAATTCTTTGTTAGTAGTAGCCAGGTAACTCCATTTCATGTTGATCTTTTCATCTTTTGACTTTCTTTTTTTTTTTTTTTCCATTTTAAAATCTTATTACTTGAAGTCAAGTAACTTCCGTTGCTTCATTGATAATAATGGCAGTTAGAAGATTTGTTCAATTTGTAGGTTTCATATTTTTTAAATTACACTTTTTTAATATAAAGATTTTTTTAATATAGAGATTAATTAAGTTTTGAAATTTCAAAATTGAGTTTTGAAATTAGATAGAGATTCATTATTTTTAGAACTTCATTCATCCCACATAATTGTAGCCTAGTAGTTAGTTTGATACAACTTTTTTTTTTCTTTTACTTTTAAATATTTTGATTTATTCCTTCAATCTAGGAGCGGTTACTTAATTATATGATTCTACCCCAGTAATTTTTCAATTTTACGTGGTTTTTTTTTTTCCTTTCCCCCTTAAGGCTTTAAGCATGTATTGAATGGGGAGAGGGCAAATCCCAAATAGAGCCACCAAAATTAAATTTGCTTAGGAGGGAAAGCCTCTCAGGCCACCTGCAAATCCCCATAGAAACATTTTCTTTTTATATATAGATAGTACACGACGGTTCCTTACAACTATTGCCCATAATGGATCATAAACGACGGTTTATCTAATGAACCGTCACGTATGACCATTTTTTTTTTTTTGTTGGTAATAATGTAAATTTTTTTTATTACCAATGCACCTAACAAGTGCAGCGCACCAAAACAGAGGGGCTCAGGAAGAGCTAATCCCGCAAACAGTTTCCATTTACATCAAAGCAGCTAAAAACTCTCTAACAGTTTGAGAGTGTTTCTTAGCAAAAATAAATTGCATTCTAACAAAAATTTCAAATTTGATTCTCTTGACAATCTGCTCTACTTCTTGCTTCTTCATCTGGAAAACGCGATTGTTTCTTTCTTGCCATGAGTGATACACTGCAGCTGCTATTACTGCATTTGCTGCCCATTTACAAACTCTTGGTTTTTTGAGTCTGTTTATCCATTTTAATAGGCTCTGTAGTTGTAGAGGGGCTTGTTGTACACCCAGCCATTGAAACAGTGAGAATAGCAGACACCTTGTGAATTCACATTTGCAGAACATGTGATCTACACTTTCCTTTTCAGCATCGCACAAGCAGCAAGTAAAATTGACATTGGGTATGTTGAACCTTGCAAGTCTGTCAGCAGTAAGGAGCCTTTGTAAGACAGCTAGCCACAAGATGAATGAGTGTTTTGGTATATTTGCTCTGCACCAAATCTGAGAAGCTGTATCAAGTTTGCTCTGTGTATTCTCCAGCCAGCTCTATCCAGAATTCATAGAGTAGCAGCCAGACTTTGCATGAATCCAGTTGCTCTCTATGTCATACCCAGTATCGCGTATGACCATTTATCAATGTTGTTGTACATGATATGCGATGGTTTTTCCTAAGAACCGTCGCCTATCACCTAATACGCAGCGGTTGGCTGATGAACCGTCACATATTAACCGTCGCACATGATACATTTTGTACTAGTGACTGAAGGCAAGCTTCATGTAAAATACCTTGGGGTGCCTCTCACCACCAATAAACTCTCTATGAATCAATGTCAGCCTCTGCTAGAGAAAATTCTCCACAAAATCACATGATGGACTGCAAAATTTCTATCTTATGCTGGCAGACTTCAGTTAATTAAGGCTGTTATTTTTGGTGTTCAGTCATATTGGTGTCCCAGCTCTTTGTACTTTCTCAAAAAATCATTAAACTTATAGAAGCTACCTGCAGAAGTTATTCGTGGTCTGGAAATGCAAACATTACCAAAAGAGCCCTGCTAGCATGGGATAAAGTATGCCCTCCTAAAGGAGCTGGAGGTATGAATATCATAAACATAAAATTGTGGAACCAAGCAGCTTTGTGCAAACTATTGTGGGCTTTGAGCCAGAAAAAGGATGTATTATGGATCCTTTGGATTCATACCTACTATATTAAACACAATGATATCTATACCATGGATATTCCCAAGCAAGCTTGCTGGATGGTAAGGAAAATCATGCCTATGAAAAAGCATTTGGCAAGCACATGGGACTGGAGCAGTGTGATAACCTAGGGAAAAGTCTCTATCAAGAAGACCTATAAACAGCTCAGAGGGCCTATTGAAAATGTCACTTGGAAAAGTATTACATGCTCAATTGAAGCTGCACCCAAAGCAATTTTCATTGCCTGACTGGCAATGCACAAGAAGCTAAGAACCAAGGACATGATGAATAAGTGGGGGGTTCAGTGCTCCCTTGTTTGTCTCTTCTATAACTTTAAGAATGAAGACTTCTTGTAACACCCCTGATTTCCTAAAAAATAAAATAAATAAAAACAAGCCGAAAATCCGGCAGAGTTTCATTTGAAAATGGACATCTAAGTTATCGACTATTCTGAACCTGTTTAAAATAGAAAAATACAACAATAAAACCAACCAACGGAAGACTTCTAACTAAATCTAGGGCGCCACCGCCACACTTGACTCAAAGAGTAGAGTTAAAGGCTCAGCAACAACAACAACAACCAACCACAATCCCAAATAAAATCCATGTGATCTATTTATTACAACTGAAACAACTAATTGAAATTAAACTATAAATCAAATACAACCAAGATCTTCTAAAAACTCTAGTTGAGTATAGTCTGAAGCGTGCGATCCTCACCAAAACCTGAAATACAACGTATCAATCTGCTCCTCACTGAAAACAAGGGCTACCTGCTCCCCGGTGTTTCCAGTGGATCATAACAACCCATCAATCAAAAAATGGAGACGGAAAAAAAACAAAAGTCAACAAAAACTATGTAATATAACCCTATCCTATAAAAACTTAAATTCATTTTCTAACCTAATTTGAAAATCATTTGAAATTCAATTCACACGCAAGTTGCACATAGACAAGAACACACAAGCAATTCATTTAATTTCATTAAGTTTAGTAATTTAATTAATCAATAACCTTGAGGGAAGAGAACGACTCTAGAGATCGCAACCTCTATAAATAGGACCGCAGCCCTTATCAAAATCTCAAATCCAATGGCCATAAAGATCACAATGTTCCTAGTGTGCACACCCCCTCTAGCCGCCTTACGATAACTGCAGCTCCGTAAGGTTCACGCAGGACCATCATCCTAAAACTGACATGGGTGATTTTCTCTTTTCCGCACAGGATACCCAAAACGCCCATGCCTCGTGCAAGCATCTCTGCTCCGTGCAGATTTCAATTGTGTGCATTCTCATACTTTGACCTTCGACTAGTCTCGGTCAAAGTGGGGGCGCTGTTAGCACCCAATTTTATTAAAGCCCAATGACGAGTTAAATTAAAATCAATGATGCACTAGTTCGAAATCGGGTCAATGACAGATTAATAGCCAAACTTCATAGCCCAAACACATAGCCTAAAAAAGACCCAAAAATGCCCGTCAAAGACAGATCAAATACCTGTCGGCCTCCGCCTATCTAAAACTTTTATTTTCTTCAAGTGCCAAGGCTGCGTGGCCTTCCCTGTGTTAGGAGGAAACGCTGCGCGGCCAATCCCCCAGACACAAAGGAAGCCGTGCGGCTCCCTGTGGAGGCCACGCGGCCTCCTCTCTCTCACCCTGTTTTCCCGACCTCTGCACCTATAAATACCCCTTCCGCCATTCTTCAAACCCAAATTGGAATACTCCGAGTACTGCTAAACACTTCCACTAAAAATCCTCCTTTCCCAATCACAACGAAACCCATTCAATCTGTCAAAGTTCTGAATTCCGAATATTGCTCATTCGACAATATTTACCAAGGTAACCCGAAGGCACCCAAATCTAAAATCTTTCTTTCTCTAATTAATTTTCCCTATCTTTAAATTAATCATGTCTTTCATATTTGATAACGGTTAATTAAATTAATTTTCCAACATGAATTAGTTTATTAAATTTAATTTATTTGTTTGGTTCTTTAATTAATTCATATTTTTGAGAGTGATTAGTAGAGATCGTTTCCCAACGGGCGGCTTGGGGTGCACTCCATCCAAAAGTCGTAACCTCGTCCCCGAACTAAGACTTTGGTTTCGACCAGTTAAAAGTCAAAAGTCTCCACACCAGAGGCTGAATGGGACAATCGGGAAACGGAGTTTTCTAAAACCCTAAGTGGAACCTCCAAAACGTCCCTTCAGTAAACGTCCCTTCGGTATTTGTCCATTCATATTGTCCCTATCGGTAATTGGAGGCTCACTTAGGCGTGTTTTCATACAAACGCCAATTTGATCTTTTCAAATTTTATAAGTTTTTACTAAAACTTATTGGCGACTTCTTCTCTAAAACCTAGTGAACTTGTCACGTAGGGGACTATATTCCCTACGAGTCGTGGTCTCTACACCGGCGTATCCATCCATGCTGGAAAGGAGTGCTTTCCTTGCTATGTTGTCAACCAAGATATCGATGTGCGGCAAAGGAAAGTCGTCTTTTGGAATGGCTTTATTGAGGTCGCGAAAGTCTATGCATACTTGGACTCTCCCATCTTTCTTAGGCACCGGGACTATGTTTGCTATCCAATCGGCGTACTGCACTGGCTCGGTGAATCCGGCCGTTAGCTGTTTTTGTATCTCATGCTTGATTTAGAGTGCCCATTCACTTTTCATGCGGCGTAGCTTTTACTTAACTGGTTTGTCACCAAGAATAAGGGGTAAGGTATGTTCAGTGATGCTTCTGTCTATCCCCGTCATATCCTCATAAGACCATGCAAACACATCCTGATATTATGTTAACAAATCAATAAAAATTTTGTGCTCTACGGGGGACAGGGATAAGCCTATCCGTACTTGGCGACTCTCGTCCCTGTCTCCTGCCAGATTTACGAGTTCAGTTCCTCCAATTATCGAAATTGGTTGTTCGTGTGCAATTAGTGCTTTGATTAGTTCTTTCTGGTTGATACCAAGTAGTGCGGTTCAGGGAATCCATAGTACGGGGTGGAGTCTCCTTCCTTAAGCAATTGCCCGTTGAGGGTAAGTGAGTAGAGGGGCATCGGTTCGAGATAGCTTCGATCCTTTTCTTTCATGTTTTTCTTGAAAGCCTGTCGACGTATGTAAGCTCGGATTTCTGCTTTGGTTGGGGCGTAGCCTAGACCAAAGAGGTCGATCTTGGTTTCGGTGGGCCAAGAAAAGGTGTCTCGAGTGGGTAGAGTGCCCAGAGACATGGCGGGGAAGTAGCCCTGTTGATGGAGGATAGCATTGACGGTGAGATTGGAGTAGGGATCGGTTGGATCCCGTTCGAGGAATGATATGGTTTCAAATCCCCAAAAGTCAAGATCTCCGTCGCTATGCTCAATTTTGAGGATAGGAGTTTTGTCCACGGAGGATGACAAGGTGTCGGGTAAAACCTCGACCAAAGCATCCCCTACCATCATCTTGACCTTTTGGTGTAAGCTAGATGCAAGAGCGTTGAGACTGTGAAGCCACGGGCGACCAAAGAGTAGGTTGAACGAGGCGGGAATGTCGATGACCATAAATTGCGTCATTTTCTCAACGGGCCTCACATTGATGTTTGTAGAGAAGGAGCCAAGGACTTCTCGGTTGGTGCTGTCAAATCCTCTTACACCTTAAGTGGCATGCACAAGGTCTTTATTGTCGATCCCCAAGTGAGTAGCGGTGAGGGCAAACATTTACGGTGAAGCCATTGTCGACAAGAGTCATGGGGACTTGCTTTTTCTTACATATCACCGTAAGGTAGAGTGCCTTATTGTGGTGAGGTCTATCTTTAGGCAAGTCCGCTTCGGAGAACGTGATCGCTTAGGAGTTCTTACCCTTGAACAAGAGCCCTACCAACTCCTCCGGGATGGCTTGCGGTGAAATGGTAGTGTTGTTGAGTGAATCCAAGAGTGTCTTATGATGCACTAGTGAAGTAGCGATGAGTTTCCAGATGGAGATGTCTGCTTTTCTCTTTTGGAGTTGTTTTAAAAGCCTTTGTCCATCATCCTCTCGGGGAGGATCGACAGGGGGTGCCGGAATAGCCTTGTCGGTGTTAGCTTGAAGCGGATCCTTGTCTTGGGTAACTGGAGCTTAGTAAACTTGATCCGATCTCATGAGTTGTTGGATAGAAGCGTTTTCATCATCGGAGAGCTCGCACCACTCTTTCTCCCTCTTGACGTGGTTGATGTACCATTATTTTTCATCGTCATCACTGTCCCATATCCCGGCCACCATGTCGTCAAAGTAGTCAACGGGATAGGGCGGAACAACCTCGTGGATTGGTGTGATCCACTTTGAAGAATCAAAGCTAGCATGATTAGTCGAGATGTAGAGCGCTCCCAAGGGATTGCTTTTGTTGTTAGGAGGGGGAGTCACCTTAGGAATTGGGATGGTCCCATCATCAATGAGTGTCTGAATTCTCTTCTTGAGGGCGATGCAATCCTCGATGTCATGTCCACTGCCTCGATGGTACTTACAAAATGGATTAACATCCCAGAACCGAGTTATCTTGTCTTCAGTAGGATCAGGTGTAGGTCTGATGGGGGAAAGGATCCCTTTCTTGGCCAATCGTTCAAGTGCTTGAGCATAGGTCACACTAATAGGAGTGTATTAGAATCTTCTTTCAGACTTTTATGAGATGGCATGGACTTTGTTGGCTTGAGGAGCAGGATTGTACTTCTTCGTACTGCCATTGTATGTGGCCTTCCCTTTTCCTTTGTTGGCCAAGAGGCCATCTTCAATGAGCACACCTACGTCATTGAGTTGAGTGTAAGTGCTAACAGCTTGGTACTTCAAGGGCTCGTGGTACTTTAGTTGAAGGTTGCGGATGAGGAGACGGACTTGGTCCTTCTCGGTGGGGCGGTCTATCATTTCGGCCACCTTACTTCTCCATCTCTTGACAAAAATAGTGCAGCCTTCATTGTCTTTTTGTTTGGTGATTTCTAGCTCCCTTAGAGTCGTAGCCGGGACCACATTGTCGGCATATCGAGCGAGGAAGAGAGCGGTCAGCTCTCCCCATTGTTGGACTTTTTGTGGGTCTAACTTGAAGAACCAACTTCGAACGACAGTATCCAAGGTCTAGGGAAAGATGTAAACATAGAGAGACTTGTCCACTCCCCTTAGACCAAGTGCGTTGGTGAATGCTCAGATATGATCTTGCGTATTGTCGATGCCTTTGAAGAGTGGAACCTCTGGCATGGAGAACTTGGTTGGAAGAGTGCCTTAAATGTTGGGGGTCACTCCCTCGTTGTTGATCATGAAGTTATTAAAGATTTGAGTCTTAGAAATGACTTTTTGAAGATGGGCCAGTTTCGACTTGAGTGATATGGAGTGCCATCCCTTAATTCAATATTGTTGAGGCGGTTACTCAAATGATGAAGTTCTCCAACCACTTGGGCAAGAGTGGGTTCAGGCGGTCCATCGGGTGCCATGTTGGGTGTTGGTGTAGTTTCGTTGGACCAATGGAGTGAGTATGTCTGTAATTCAGGATCGGACGTCTAACGTATCAACCTTGAACCGGGTGTTCTAGTCCACAACGGAGGGTCGTACCTTCTCCTTTGGTCCTCTATCCTGAATGAGGGAGGATCTTAGTACATGACTCGAAAAGGAAAGGTTTTTTGACGAAGGGATGAAGAGAGAGACCCCGGGAGTTGGGCTCGACATGGCCGCTAGGGTCATTGCGTGCTTGTGTCAAAGACGTTTTTGTTAAAAGAATTACTCTTGACTTGCAAAAAGGGAGAAAAGAATTTGTTGGTTTTGTGGAAAGTAAAAGACTCTTATGGACAAGACTCTCTTTCTTTGTTTGGGCTAAAGCACGCAACAATCGATTAGAGGAGCGACTAGCGTCATTGGCGTTCTTTGAGGATGATTTTTGAAAGCNCACATAAAGAGACACCTATTCATAGGATTTCTGAATTAGTAGGTTAGTCACACAGCACGTAGGCACAAAAGTTATCAAGCATGCGGATGTACCATGATACTTTAGTTATGCCTAGGCATAGGTTCTAGTTCGACTCAATGGGCTTATGGTCGGGGCTAAAATGGCTTCCCATGCGTCGACGTCTCTAACCACTCACGTGTGTTCGTGGGGCGACTAAAGACGGCGTCTCTCCCACCATCATGTTGATGGTAGGGAAGGTATCGTGGGCTGGGAATGTATGTACGCGCGCTAGCCCCTAACATCGAGTGGACTCACATTGTCCAACGGCGCACAATACAAACCCGGGGGTGAAATTCTGGTAGATAATGTGAGGACTTCACGCAAGAATGTTATGCAAGTGTGTATGTATTAATGCAACGGGCAAGATGTCGTATGAAATAAAGGCAAGAAAGTCATTATCTTGATTCAAACTTTCGGAACCGCATTCTCTTACTCATTTACTCCCAAGTGAAGTCTCCACTCTGTGGGGCCCTCGCCCCCGTATTCGCTGCATACGCTTGGGGTGCGTTCTGCTTTTTGTTGTTTTTTTGTCGTAACCGTTGCTTATCGTGTTTTGCTCAATTTATTTTTGAAAGGTGAAGAAGTCGCTACCGTATTTTAGGAATACAGAAACCGTAAAGGCGCCAATCGCGAATATCTAGAAAGATATCATGATTGTGCCAAGTTGTGACTTCGATGCCCAAGAAAGGCAGGTACTAAGTTCGTGAATGCGGAACTTATTAAAATGATTTCAAGATAATGCAATTGTGCCATTTATTCACATGATATCTGTCATGCCATTTATTTGCCCTCAACTATGTATTAGATACGTGGGTTGTCACGAATTATCTACCAAGAAGCAAGTTATTTTGTGAGGCGGTCACTTTGATGATTAGCAAGATTTCATGCAAAATAGCTAATTATGCAAGCATGCTAGATTTTAGGTGGTATTTAGTCGAGTCTACATGATGATTCAATTCGAGACAGATTCAATTTTGCATACAATAACGCAAACATATAAGAGAAATAACTCTTTTGTTGATTGCCCTCGGGATGGCTACCTTGGATCGGAGCTCCTTTGTTCGAATCTTCCTCAAGCTAGTAACCCCATGTTGATGGCTTTTTGTGGTTTGTTTTGTGGATTGTTCTATGGGTTGTTTTGTGGGTTGTTTTTAAGGGTGGTTTTGTGGTGTAAGGGATGTTTGGTATATTTGTTTTGTGGTTTCTTGCCAATCACAATGGTGTTATTAATAATCGTTCTTTTAAAGAGATGTTAATTCTCTTAAAAAGGGGTCTTAAGTTTCCAAATGTTCTTTCTTGATTTCCAAAAGGTCCTCCCCTTGAATGAACGGGTTTAGAATGTATTTATAGGTGCAAAAATGCGGGAAGAGACGAAAAAAAATAGTCCGGCACAACATGCTCCCACCCGCCAGACCGGCCTGGTCTGAGATTTTTCCCGGCGATCTGAGATTTTTGCTGTACGATTGAATTCTTATTGGTCGAGAATTCTAATGCAGGCTGTAATTAAAAATCCCAATATGGTATGTATCCAAGGATCTTGGTCCATTTGAGATTCTCGGGGGAATTTGGGCGGATATTTGAACCGTTTTTCGCTCTATGCTCGGTTTTGTGCCGAAATACAAATACGTACATAACTTTTGATCCGGGACTCCGATTGAGGAGTCGTTTGAAGTTATGGAAAGCTTATAGCCACGGCTAGAAGGTGAGGGTGAGAGTTGGGTTTTATCTTCTTGGGGCTTTCACTTGAAGATGGGAGCCCGTCATTTCCTGAGTGCGTCATATTGTTAGTCATCGGGCGGTGGACTTAAGAGACACCGGGAGGGATGTCTACATGATGACTTTCTAATTGTTAATGCTGCCATTGAATGGAATCTTGTGCGCATTGGCATTGGGTTGTTCTAATTGTTAGAGTTAGATCTTTAGGGCAGGTGCGAGTCTAACTACACAGTAAGGAAAGTTAGGGAATTTTAGCGTCTAAGATTCTGCAACCAATCTATTTGATGAACAATTATATGTGTCTATGAATGGATTGATTACATGGTGGATCTCTAATTGTCTATTGAGTGCTATCATTTATTCAATTGAGTTATTTTTAAAGTTGGTTTTAGTTAATTTAGTTTAGATTCATTAGTTCCCCTAAAAATCCCCCCTTTATGGATCACAATTTTATAAAAGTAAGTATTCATTCTAGATGGGATCGACCTTTGCTTGCCCTATCTACTTGTATTTTTAGTTGTTAGTAAGGCTATGTTCTCTTCACCTTATTTTAGCCTATATTCAGTTCAATTCAGTTCCGATCAGTTCAGTGCATATTATTATTATTATTATTATTATTATTATTATTATTATTATTATTATTATTATTA
>BSSO01006451.1:0-11940 GCA_030267885.1 Mesembryanthemum crystallinum
AAAACTCATAAATCGAATAATAATTCCACCATAATATAAATAAATTATTTTCTAATTTTTAGAAAATAGACGGGTATTACAGGTAATCTTCTGAAAAATATTCACATATAATTAAGTGAAGATTATTATGAGATAAAATCAGTGAAGAACTTTGGGAATTACTGTTTTCCTTGGAGAGCAAGAATTCAATAAGATTCTATCTTCCCTAAAATTGCTAAAAGATAAGATTTGACATATCTTTATAGGTTGGGAAAATATTATCTTAAGGCTTGCCGTTTTGACTGATAATTTAGGAGTATTCTCTGATTTTATCTCATATTCAGTTTCCTAAATAGTTGGCAGATATTTTGGCAACAATCTTTAGAGTCCTAATTTACATAAATCTTTTTCATGTATCTAGACACTATTTGTAAACCCTACTTGACTAAGTAAACAAACATATACACTTCTATTTAGTTGGCTAGTGTATTAGGTTATTTCAAACGTGCTTTCACTGAGATCACACGTCCATTATTGTTGAGAGCTTATAACCATTGATGATATACACATTCAACACTTTCATTGAGTATTTTGTGTGCTAAAACTGTTCCATACTTGAGAGGTGTAACTTGAGTCTTCCTTGCTTATCTTAGCACGTAGGATTACTCTTGTAATTCTTATTTTCGGGAAACACATTTTTTTTCTTAGCTTCAAGTAAAGTTACTTGAATGGGTGATACAAGTTGGGGTTAACTTGTATGGGTGTTAGGTCTTGAGTGAGATCTAAGAGTGATTACTTGTAATCAAACAATGCTGCTTAATAAGAGAATTAGTATTGACAAAATTCCTACGGAGTCGTGGTTTTTACTCTCATTAGTTTGAGGGGTTTTCCACGCTAAATACTGAATTCCATTTGGCTTCACTTATTTGCTGCATTTCAGTGGAACAGTTCCGTCAGAATTGAACCATTTGGACTTAAGTTTAAAATGTTTGCAATTTGCTCAAGGACTCAACTCACCCTCCCTCTTGAGTCCTTCTCGTGTAGATCAATTTATTACATACAAGAATTAATCTTTTCATTAATTTAGCCATAAAGCATGTCAAATGATCAGTACAAATCACATCTTTAATTTTGTCATATGCCAAGATCGAATCTTTATGCTCATGTTCACCTGTAATTGCTTAAAAGCATGCAAAGTGGCAATCTTGATTTGTTCCAAACTTCAAACCCACATAGTTAATTCTAGGACTTAGGCAATTCTGGATTGTTTGAGTCATGTCAATTTAATTACTTTGTCCATGATCAAATTAGTAAAGGCCATTGTTTTCGTTTGGTTAGTTGGGTGCCTAGCACCTTCCCTAAAGAATATAGAGATTGAGATTAATTTTGTTCTTACAACGATATAATTACAGATACATTAGGGGAGCCCTAATTGGGCTTGGGTTTATAACTATACATGGCTTATACACTAATTAAATTACATATAATTACAATATCTATCATGTCTTTGGTACTGGGTCGTTGAACTCATCGATCTATTCCTAATTGGATTTGGGAACATAAATAGGCTTGATATTTCTGCTTTAATTTCTAGATTGTGGTGTCTTAGTCTCTTTTACAAAATTGGTTCCAAACCGTTTCCTTAAATTTGGTGGCGAATTCTCTACCTCTTCTTAATACGTGCCTCATATTTGAATGGAAATTTGTGTGCAAAACGTGTTCACATAACAAAATGCAATTTTGAGAGGCCTTGACATCTATTGGTCCTGGACTAGTGCTCAAAATGAGTTAGGTTAGGCTAGAGTTAACTTAATTGACTTATACTATTCTTCAACAAAAGAAGTATTCATTCAAAGTCCTTCAAGCCATGAATAATTTCTTTTGAGTTGCACAAGTAAAATTGTTGCTCTATCTATCAATCTCCTTAATCCAAGTTTGTTTCCTTAATCCTTTAGAACGAGCAACAGTTCTTCTAAGTGATTAGAGTGCAACTTAGTTTAATTTCCAGTATTCTACAAAAAGTATGTAACGCAATTCATCTCCCCTCTTGTTCCGTATGTACCACTACTGCCGCTATGGATTTGTAGTAGGTGCGCGTGCCAAGTATATTGCAGGAGAACTCTATCCATATGTTTATCTCCAGGTGATAATCCAATGGCATTATTCAGCTTGTCTTCATCTGAAGAAGGCTTTTGTTGGGTTTTATTTAAGCTGGTAACTACTAAGTCTTGTCACAGAAGATGCAACACTACTTCTATCATTGTCAATTGGGTCCTTATAAATACCCTACTTATCAAATTAAAGGGATCTATTTATATTGTTGTTCTTCTGCAATGCACTTTATCCTTGACAGAAACAGGCGCTTTTCAGACCGGAAACCATACATTTCATACTTGTTGCTAGCAAGAAAGCATTTTCCAGAAGACGATTACTAGTCATTGGACAACTACAAGACATTGGACAAATTACATCACCTACTACATCTTGGAACCATTTTATTTGCATGATAATGACTACCCAAGATTGTAAAGAAGGCAACACAACAGCATGCTGTAGTAGTTTTCTGATATATATGTTGCAGTCATTCATACAAACAGTACCAACAAAAATAGTTGTAAAAAACATGACTTTTATGCTTAAGACTAATTAAACATAACTGATTACAGGCTCAGTGCTAGCTCTTCTTCTTGCGAGTTAATACACTAGTGCGGTTCACTGGACTGTACGTGCACTATGCATATAATCAAATATATGTGTATACTCGATTATATATAAGAAATAAGACGTATTCAGGAAATGAAAAAGAAAATATTGTGAAAAGTTTGTAAATGGATATGGGGTTTAAGGTTATATATATTTGAGAAGTCGAAATATTAGTACTCGTTCAGAAGTCACAAGCAGTCAGAAGGGCCATGTTGAGTTCACTCGAGTTGGCATTCCCCCATACTCTTCTCTTCCCATTTTCTCCATCTCATGAGCTTCATAAGGGTTTGTCGTCCTCTGCAAAATCATAAATTGGTCCATTGTAGGAAGTAAATTGGAATAAGTTGGTGATATTATGATTTCATGTATATAATAAAATAGAAATAACCATACAAAATGTAAGATTATTGTCTAGGAGAACTTATGAAAGCTCACCTGAAGTGTTTCAAGTGCCTCGGCCTCTGGGGAGTTAAAGTCATAGAACAAACTTGCTGCTGAAAGCTTCATAGAAAGGAACTGAGTGCAAATTGAAACAACCCTTAGATGAGTTACGCTTTTCTATATTGCTCTCATTGTGTTAAAGAAGAAGAAAAGAGAGATGTATGGGATTTTCTCTAACTAACCTCGATTTGGTTTTGTAATGATCGAACATAGTTGATAATCACATCTAACATCACGGCCATTCCCATCGTCTACACTTGCACCAGAATTGAAGAATCAATGGAGCTCACTTATTGGCTCAGAGAAACAATCATTTTAAAAGAATTATTTTTTGTTTTTTGAATGAGTGAAATGAGAGAATCATGGTCTTACCTTGTAGCATCCTGGAACCAAGTCCTGCAACACTCTCAGCTTCTCATTTATTCTCTCTCTTCTAACCTATATATAACATTCAGAACTGTTAGGACACAGAAAAAACCAAACAGTACTTCATTAGCATGTCAAGCTTGTTTGGACTCACCCTTTCTGCCAGACTGTGACTATCAGTAGCTTGGCCTCTTTTGGCTCTTACATGAATCACTTCTTTTGGCTTCTCCATTTCAACTTCGGCTTTCCGCTTCCTCTTCCTCCCACCCTGCGATAATCAAATATAAAAGCATAAGGTTTTGAATTTTCATAATTAAAACGAATTAAAACAACAAAAACACAGGATGATACAAGGTAAGGAATAAAGTTACACTTCTGTCAGTCCTGTTGTTTCCACCAGACTCGCTCCCAAAACCTGGGGATGACGGCATTTCAGCAAATTCTGTTAAGGGCATCGCATCCTTATCATGCCTTTCGATACCAAAAACCCCATCCATGGACGGCAGGGGCTGCGTCACATTGGCATTTGACTGATCAAACGGACTAAACACGCTCTGATGAATGCCACCAGTGCCACCTGTGCCACTAGCTCCAGCAGCCAGAGAGAACTGAAGCTGGTTCGAGTAAGGTGGGTTAGAAGTGTTTGAATTATTCGGAAAACCTTCATTTGAGAAACAGTTTAAAAGTTCATGAACTTGAGAACTAAGAGGCTGATTCGGCCCTGAGAAGTTGTTAAGTAGCTCCATGTTGGAATTCAGCTCTGAGAAAGAAGCCGCAGGTTTAAGGACTTTCTGAAAATCAGTAGTGAAGTTTTCCATATTATAGGGGAAGAATGGATAGTAAGAGGCCTCATAAAAGAGACATTTGATAAGTACAGATGTTGAGTGATTTGATTATCTCTATATATAGAATCTGCTTAATAGTTAGTTTAGGATTATGGTGGCTTCTTAATTGCTGTTTTAGCACTCCAAATGATGAGAATTTATGATCCTAATGCGGCCACGCAAACAGTCTAGCTAATATGGATGTTTCTCCCTTGTAGGTCCATTGATTTGTTGATATATTCAGTAAGGTGGACCACTAGTATAGCCTTTTGATCAAGTATGGTGAAAAAATGAGAATTGAATTGATTGTCTTTGCATGAGGAGTTATGGCAAATGTAACAGCCCCTCTCTGCCAAAAACAAATGCTACTCTTGGTGACAGGGAAGATTTTTGGCAAAAAAGATTATAAGGATTTCCTGTAAAAGTCATGAACAAATGTTACTATTTTAGAAATATTTATTTCCTTTTGATGGCTACAAATTGAATGGGTGACAAATTGTATGAAGTTTTCCTTTTCACCAGCCTAAAATGAGAAGTTCTATTTAAACTGAACCATTACAAGAATGATCTTGAAAGGTGATTTCTGAAGGTAAATCTCATCTTGTCCCAAAGTACATGTCAAATTACCAAGTTTGTATAATTTTTAACAAAATCCATGAAAAGAATTTGCTAGTTAAAGCAAACTCTTAGGACTAAGAATTGTTAAAATCACTTCTAGTTTACATTGGCATAAAATAGGGATACTTTTCTGCAATAACTAAGATAGCAAAAATAAGCAGGCTAACACTAAAACAAGCACAGCTGATTACTCAGATATGTAGAATCTACGCCATCAAATAGCCAACACAATCAGGGATGAAATCAGGGTCTGCATTGAGGGGCGCCAATTTCTCAAATGGAACGAATTGAAAGATATAAAGACGAGTAAACATCTCATGGTCTCTCATGCAACTAATATATAGTTTATATGAAAATGTTACATTTTGACCATTTCACAACAATTTTGAACTTACTGCTACTGATAAATCATGCTGAAACAAGCACGAACGTCCTGTTGTCATGCATCACAAGCAAAAGTACACTTCCACTATTTCCTAACCCTTATCACAATCGCCACTGCTTGATTCCTTATAGAATGGTCCTTAACAACCTAGCACACTAAAGTTCATGCATGAAATGAAGCTCCAACAAAATTTATGTTTGTTGTCCTCTACAATTATAATACAACCCTACTCTAAATTAGGTTGAAACATTCTAAAGAAAAAGTGAAAGGTAATTTAGGACTTTAAATGATGAACAGTTTGAGAATAATCAAGACTGAACATTGTAGTATGTTTCTTAGTCAAATAAGATGGACATTACTAGCATCCCAATAAAGATCAAATCATCATATTAGCATAACTTTTATAGCAATAATCTTAGCTAGATCCAGGGGTGTTAAACATGACTTTCATCAGCCTCTTAGCCTAGTGACCCTATTCAGTACGCAAGAAGCCAATGCAGCCGCTGTTATGGATTAGGCAACCTTTGAAATATGGTGTGCAGTCTGATCAGAGTCTGTCATTTTCATTCACAATGAAAGCCCTTAATAAGTATGGACTGACATATTTGGGGAGGACACTATAAACAGAGATTTGAAGACAGTTTGACCCCAAAGTATCCAATTTTGGAATACTTTACATCTACTGGGAGCTATAACTCTCACTTTCAGATACCCATATGTCCTTGTTCGGTATAACACGTTCAACTAAGTTCCAGACCTAGCAACTGGTTCATTTTCTAAAGGCCTATATCTCCAGTTTTCAGAACAGCCTCATGATTCTGCTGTCCTGCTTTCCTCTTTCTCTGTCTGATCCACAATATGCTCACTAACACTAAGAATTCTTAGCTGAATGAGAGTGAAAAATTACGTATTTACTCCTTCAAAAGTTAGTTACATAATTATATTCTAGAAGTACGATATATTGTTCTTCCCATACTCCTAGCAGTATAATGAGAAGTGATGGCTGCTATTAATTTCCATGCTGCTCTTCAACACATCCCAGATGGTTTGTCATGATAAGATTTGGTTAAGCAATCGCAAAAAGTTTTTTGCTCGTTATGACAGTATGACAATGGAGTAAAAGTATAATTCCTCCTAGTGTAAGAAAAAAATTCCAGCTACTACAAGCAAGTATAAGTAACCTCGTTTGACAGTCAAAAATACTAAAGCTTAGTTTTCATAATAGCCGCTGAAGACAATATGAGTGGGATGGAACGAGACAAATAAATGCAAAATCACATTCAATAATTGCAGAATATCGAAAAGGAAACTAGGAATATAGATTAGTACAACAAATAAGAGAAAGGAAACTTAGCAATAGATTACTATGATAACTAGCGGAAAACGACAAAACTCAGTTGTCAGTATCAGAGGCGTATATTTCATGCCAACCTCCATCATAACAAGCTAATATGGTCTAACAATGAGAACAAAGGACTAACAGCTAATGAAGAAGCTAGCAAAAAGCAGGACAATATGGCTTACCAAGAAAACTTACGAAAAGTAGATCCTTGTAATCACTACCAGTTTGCATAACATGCATTGCTGAGACAAAGAAAACAAGACCAAAGAAAAATGAGCCTGTGTTGGACGAGACAAATAAGTTACTGATCTAGATTAAGAGTATGATTATATTTGGAACAAAGTGCTGAATTGGCTTTGGGCAGCGTATGAATCCCTTATAGAATTGTCAGGCCAGACAAATCGAAAGGGATCTTAAACATGATGTATCAAGAGAAGTAATTTGTTAGTCTAGATTTGTTTGTCTCTGCATTTAAGATTCTATTAAGACTTTTAAAGGATAGCTAAAATAAGTGCGTTGAAGTAAACGGCCTCTTGATCACTTTGATAACTTCTGATATCACATAGCTCCAAATAATGTACTCTACCAATCAGAATATAGAGGGAAAGTGAAGGTAGATTTTGTACGATGTGGCATGCATTCAAAACCACACAACATGCAGAATCTCAAACAAAGTGCAGCTACTTCAGTTTTTCATGTCACTTACATGCACTTATATTATCAAGTACCTGTACCGTAAACTGTAAATCACACATCAGAATCTGACGTTTTAGCACAAAGTGACTCTTTACATGCACATATATTGTTTTTTTCATTACATTTAGAATCTCCTGTCAGGACCTTCCTTATTTTATGCTTCCAGTTACTGGTTTTATATGGCAGGGCTTCAGTTGTATGTACTCTAAATATAAGACTACCTGACCGTTCTCCTTTCCAAAATTTTCATGTGTATTAAGTCCATCGTAGAGAAAAGGTATGAATATCAGTTAGTAAAAAGACAATTATCCGACTGAATGAATTGCCCCTGGGGTATAGTCCTGGATTCGATTGCAATTTGCAACGACCATCAGAGAATGATGGTGTTGTAATAAGAGAATATGAAAGATGTTCAACTTATAGTTGATCTTAGATGCCAATTAAATCTTCAATAGAGGGCTGTTTCTTTTACTCCTGCACATACTAACCATTTTGGTTACGAGTAAGTCTTGCATACACACAGTGCATATAGTATAAACCAGGTGACTTTCCTCAAGAACATGGGTGATTTTTCTTAAAAGTCTGGGGTGACTCTATCAAAAAAGGGCGATATACTTGTGGAAACAGAGGTGATTTTATCTGGTGTGTGCAATGCATCAAGTCTACGCAAGATATAATTTTCGGTTACTTGCTACTTTAATTCCTTTCCAATTTTTTCTGAGACAGAAAGTTCCAGTAACTTTCTGCTAATCATTGTTGTAGATTGTAGTCCTTGAGAATTCTGGGTAGAGAAGATTCAGACTTTTGCTAGTTTGCAGCAGCTGTAACATATTTAAGGTGAAGAAAGCTCATTTAAGAATGAGTAAGAACTTGTATATATTTGAGTTCATTCGCTCAATAATCAAGTAAATATATACTAAAGTGTAATTATTGTCTGTAAATTGCAATTACCTTCCTTGTTCAGCCCTTATGACAGACTTAGTAACATCATAGAAGACCAACTATTAGTATCATGGTGTCTTGCAGAAGCTACACTCTTTTGGAAATGGAATTTTTTAGGCCCAGAATCATACACAAAACAAAAATTCAGACCAAGAAACGAAAAGGAGTCGATATGTTATAATGTTTTGCATCTTTCAGCAATTTATCAACATTCTGAGTCACAGTAGGTTGTTCTTATTTTTGCGCTTTCTCTTAATATATTAGAACACAAATAAAAGGCTCATCAGATACTGAAATTCTCATGAGAAAATCATTTGTTATAGTTTAATCTGCAAAGATGAGCATCAGGTGTCCACAATCCAGCAATAACTAATACTAATGCTCGATCATCTGTGCTCGATCATGTCAGACACAGAACTTGTCATTCTTTGAAGTTTGCTAGTACAATTACGGTCATTGTTCAACTTCTGGCTATGAAATGTTACAGGTATACTGAAGTAGTAAATAAGAGATGGATATTATACATAGTGGCTTATCAGGTTGTCTCTAATATGTCGCTAATGATACATGATCCATCAGAACTAAAAGGGAACATTCCTAGGAAGATATCTCCACTTCAAACATCAAATCATTCTTTTGAAGTACTACTACTTGTAAAGTGTTTAACAACGAAGCAAGCAAGTGCAACTGAGAATACAAAGACGTCATCACAGTCATCTCTTTCGAAAAGTGTCGTGTGTTTTGTGGGGCTGAAGTGTTCTAAAGTAAAGTTCATGGCTATCATATCATTATATGTTGTATCTACCTTTTAAAAAAAGAAAAAAAAAATAGGGAAAAAGATGCAAGTGTCTATCAAGATCACGTATTGGATGAGAACGCGATGAAAAATCATCGATGATTTGAAACATGTGGTTAGAATTTGAGCACTACTAACGCTGTCATCATCGAAACACATTACTATAAAGAAGTTAATATCACAATCACAAGCACTTTGTTTGTACTTTCGACACAAAAATGGCGTGCAATAGTACACAAATCGAGCTTACAAAGGTGAATATGAACCCAGGCCAGTCCCCCACTTCAATATAGGCAAGAATATGTCCTCATGAATATGAGCTATGAACTTCCACATGCTTTTCCAATTCGAGCTCGTGACATTGGAGTATTGACACTGCGAAATTAGATAGGAAGGACAAAAGCTATTGCCTCTAGTTCCACTAACCAAAACTATATAAAAGCTATCTCATTCAACTTAGAAAGAAGCTTCCCTTAGCTTGCTTTATAGCAAAGTGGACTTTGTACTTTTGCCCACCAAAGCTACAATGAGTACCATCCTTTTCTCAAGCTCCAATAATTGTGAATTCCTTGTTCCAATTTGTTTGTGAAGCTTATATCCTAAAGAAACACTCTATCCATCCCCCTAGTTTAAGCCCCATAACAAGTCATTATTCGTCATAAATTTTTGATTTAAAACTTGCTATTTAGAATGCTCTTTGCGTCAGCTAGAGTTTAATCATCCTGTTAAGCAACTAAGAAGCCAAGTCATAAAAGTATTACACTTGCAATTTTGCAAATAACTCATCAGCTGGTAGGGATAGAGCTATACTAAAGACCAAGGGATAATGATCCATATCAACTACTTTATATGAATTCTATATAATTTACATGAAAAATCGCTAGAATATTATTGGTATAACGTAATTTATAGTTTTTCATATTCAATGCATTCAAACCGTTACATAATAAAGATTATAAGTGAAGAGAAAATCAAAGTGTTTTATGTACTTTTATATTATTTGTTACTTGTATTGCACATATATTGCACGTGTATCGTGCAACCATTATATCTTTTACTCTATGTTCTATTTCGTTTCTTCCATTTGAAAATCATGTTTCAATTTCCCTTCTTTATCTTAAATGATCTTTTTCTCTCACTATTTTGTTTTTCTTATAAAATTATACTAACTAATACACTTAGTTATTTTATAAATATATTTCATGATAAGAATGATCTTTTTTAGTAGTAGATAAAGAAACGAAATCTTAAAGTAAGATTAGAAATTATGTTAATTTTTATTTAAAAGGATGAAACTTTTGTTGTAATATGAAAATAAGTATGTCCCCTTCAATGTTGACTGTTAAAATTTGTTCTTTATGTTAGAGTTTGTTGAAAGTTGTTAGTTTTTGTTGGGATTTGTTCGAATGTGGAATTTTTGTAACTCTAACTATAATTGTGTTGGTTGTTTGCTATAGTTTGACGAAGTTTGTCTATAAATTGCTGGAAATTGTTTAAACCTTTGTGCGTTTACATGAGTTTGGTAAAGATTATTGTAGTTTGTTAAACGTTGTTGGAATTTGATATAAATTTTCATTTAAAAATCATGATATTGATGTGATGTTATGTTAAGTGGTAAAGTCCTACGACATTGATAAAATGAGAGAGTTTTGATGGGTTTATAACTACAAGAGTTACTTCACTTGGGTTGGAAACTTTCTTAATGTCATAAACGCTTTCTATAATGGGCCCAATTGTTAAAACTTTACATGGTATCAGAGTAGGCTTAAATCCTGTCTCGATGACCCCTATTTGCCCACTTGATGAAGCCCAAAATAGGTATTAATGTGTGTAGGCGTACCCTGTTTAGCCCATGCGCGTGTGACGGCCTAAGTAGGCCTTGATTTGTCCACCCTTCTTCAGCCCTAGATGGGTCTTTTACGTGCGTCGAGGTGTTAAGTGGAAATGTCTCATATTGGTAAAATGAAATAGCTTTGAGAGGTTTATAACTAGATGAGTTACTCGACCCATTGGTTTTGGGTCGAAACTTCCTTGATATTATAACTGTCTTTATAATGGGTTCAAATGTTAAAACTGTTATGAAGTAATTAGACATTTATTGCCGTCTTTCATGTTTAATTTCTATCTATTACCCTTAGAGAGGGATAAACGACTTGAGCAGGCATTGTTTGAAATTGAGCTAATTGGTCGAATTTAGTCCAAAATGAGGAAAAATAGTAAGGGGGAAGAGAGGTACTATCATTTTAAGACATTTCAGTTGAAAATTTAATGATTTCTCTATCCGTTTGGTCTTAATGTCAATAGTATAGTACTCCCTCCGTCCCGCCCATACGTTACCAAATCAACAATTAATTTGTCCCACCCACACGTTACCAAACCAAATAAATCCTCATAACCTCCCAGTATTACCCCTCCACTATCTCCACAATATAATAAAAAATCCCCTTTCTCTCTCCAATCACTCTCTCTCTTCAACACTCTCTCTCCAATCACTCTCTCTCTCTTCTAATTTTCTATCTCTCTCACATTCTAATATTTTATTATTTTTTAATTTTTCTTCCTCTCACACATAATTGAAGGGCAAAATTGGAACATTCAACCAATTGAAACTTGCATTAAACTTCGCACCCAAAATGGTTTGGTAACGTGTGGGTGGGACGGAGGGAGTAGTACCATGTAAAATTAATAATAAAAAAAATTTCGCCATCTAGAATTTAGCAAAGTACAGTGGCACCATATGTAGAATTTCCCTAATCTATATAATTAGATTAAAAGGAAGCGTTTTCAACCAGGTTGCGACACATAGGATGCTGACTAGGATGAACATGTGTACAAATCAATGCTGACT
>BSSO01006452.1:0-11939 GCA_030267885.1 Mesembryanthemum crystallinum
TGGAAATTGACAAGTTAAGGTAGAGTTCTCTTCCTCTCTTTCTCTCTCGGTTTACCTCTAATGGTGGATGAGTGAGCTAAGGAAGAAGATGGAGAATAGGGGGGTTTATATGGTGGATGAGATGGAAAAATGGGAAGGGACACTTGGCTTGCTAAGGTGTTCCCAACTCATCATTCTCATGCAACCCTCTGTCTCTCTCTATCTCTCACATACATTCTCTTTCTTCTTCTCTCTCTCCCGTAATCATTCTCTTCTCTCTCCATATCTTTGCTCTTATTCTATTTCCTCCTTCTAGATGGCTCCCAAATCTCCCTAAATCTATGGAATGACAACTCACCAATGGGTGAGTTCCATTCCACCACCTCATCATCTCTCTCTTCCACTCTCTTCCTCTCTTACGTCTCTCTCTCTATCTCACATTCTCTTTGTTTAATTATTTCCCAAAATGGAAATTTTTGGTGGCCAATGGGTGTTGAGGGTTTCTAATCATTGGAGCTCACATGCTTCTCTTCCTAATCTCTTTCCTTCTCTCTCTACCGTGCACTCTCTCTCTCTTCACTTTTCTTAGCCTAGTTAACTTGTGTTTTGGGTAAAAGGTGATTGGCTTTTTGGGGTATTGGTAAGAACAACTAACCCCATGCTTGTTGGCTAAATTAGGGCAAGGTAGCACTAGGTTTGCATAGCTAGTTTTTAGGGTTCAAGTTTCACTTCTTGGCTTTGGTTTACGTGAGTGCATGCATGTGTATGTGTATGGGTGTTTTGCACCATGCAAATGTCTAGGTTAGTGAATAAAGTTTAGGTAATTAGTGGATCATTAGTTAGGTGATGTTAGTGGTGTTAGTGGGTTATACTAGGAAATGAATTTTAGTTAGCTAGTTTAGATGAAAAAGATTTATACACACATTAGTGCATGGCGTATATGTGGGTGTATACGTGTATATACGTGTATATGTATGTGTATAATGCTTAATTTATTTAAGCAAAAAAAAAAAGTTAATAGAGGTTAATTAGGCTAATTAAGTTAGATTAGAAGGGTTAAAAATTCGATGTGTTACATGACGAGCGCTCCTGCGAAGTTTATGGACCTGATGAATCAGAGGTTCCAACCATACCTTGATCGATTCGTAGTGGTTTTCATGAATGACATTCTGGTGTACTCGAAGACCAAAGAAGAGCATGAAGAGCACCCTTGAGATCTTGAGACGACATCAGTTATATGCTAAGCTATCAAAGTGTGCATTCTGGTGGATAAGGTCTCATTCCTTGGGCATGTCATCTCTAAGGATGGATTTGTTGTTGACCCGGAGAAGATTGTGGCCGCGATAGATTGGCCAACTCCGAAGAACGTGACCGAAGTTCGAAGTTCCTTGAACTAGTTGGCTACTATCGACGTTTTCTTCAAGACTTTTTCAGAATAGCTCGACCTATGACTAACTTGATGAGGAAGGAAACGAAGTTTGAATGGTCAGACAAATGTGTCAAGGCTTTCTAGGAACTGAAGCAACGACTAACTACCGCTCATAATCTAACTCTGCCGTCCGGAGATGACGGATATGAGGTTTATAGTGATGCATCGAAGCACAGACTGGGTTGTGTATTGATGCAGGATGGTAAGGTGGCAGCATATGCCTGTCGACAGCTCAAGAAATACGAGGAGAACTACCCAACACATGACCTAGAGCTTGGTGTTGTGGTTTTTGCGTTGAATATTTGGAGACATTACTTGTATGGCGCTTCGCATAAGATGTTCACGGATCATAAGAGCCTCAAATATATATTCACTCAGAAGGAGTTAAATATGGGACAAAGACGGTGGCTAGAATTACTGTCAGAATACGACATTGACATCCAGTATCACGAAGGCAAGGCTAATGTTGTAGCCGATGCGTTGAGTCGCAAGACCCGCCAGACACTCAACACAGCGATTGTGATACCAATCGAGATATTGCAAGATCTGTCAAAGTTGGAAATTGAAGTGGTGTTACATGGAGAAGTGAAGTACTTGCTTAATAGTCTAATAGTAAGACCGACCTTGATAGATGACATCAAGTCCAAGCAGGGTGCTGATAAGAACCTTCAGGACATATTGCATCCTAAGAATGGATAGCGATCTGTTGACTTTGAAGTGGGAAATGATGGAATATTGAGGTTTCGGAATTGTATATGTGTGCTCGATGACCAGGAAATCAAGAATCGAATCTTGGGTGAATCACACAATTCGTTATATTCTGTGCACCCAGGAGGTGATAAGCTCTATAAAGATCTTCGATCGTCATTTTGGTGGAATGGAATAAAGAAGGATGTGGCTGAGTTTGTAGCTAGATGCCTCACATGTCAAAAGGTCAAGATCGAACACAAGAGACCGGGAGGCATGCTACAGTCACTTGACATGCCTACATGGAAGTGGATGTTAATATCAATGGATTTTGTGATGGGATTGCCACTCAACTAGAGGAAGAATAATGCGATATGGGTAATTGTGGATTGATTGACTAAGGTCGCAAAATTCATTCCAATGAACGATGGGAAATGAAAAAGTTGGAGGATGCCTATGTCAAGGAAGTTATGAGACTTCATGGCGTCCCCGAGGACATTGTGTCGAATCATACTCAAGGTTCATGTCTCATTTTTCGAAGAAACTTCAAGAAGCTTTTGGGACAAAGCTGAAGTTCGGTAATGCATTTCATTCTGCTACGGATGGCCAGAATGAGAGAACTATTTAGACCTTGGAGGATATGCTTAGAGCATGTGTAATGGAATATCAAGGATTGTGGGACAAGCACTTACCTTTGATCGAGTTTTCATATAACAACAGTTATCATTCGAGTATTGATAGAGCTCCATATGAAGCACTATATGGCAGGAAGTGTAGATCGCATGTGTGTTGGAATGACATCAGTGAAATGAAGGTTATGGGGCCCGAGTTAATCCAGGAGACAATTGACGTAGTCAAGGTTATTCAGTAGAAGATCAGAAGTGCGCAAGATAGTCATAAATCATACGCTGATAAAGGGCGGAGACCTGAAGAGTTTGAGGTAGGGAGTAAGGTACTATTGAAAGTATCTCCTACCAAGAGCGTCATGAGATTTGGACGCAAAGGTAAGCTGAATCCTTGTTACATAGGACCATATGAAGTTTAATAGCGTATATGTGAAGTGGCGTATCTCCTAGCACTACCAATGGAGCTGGCAAAAGTGCATAATGTATTTCATGTATCACAATTAAAGCGATATGTGCGCGATCCAACCCATGTGATCCAACCCGACCCTATTGAGCTCGATGAGAGCCTCACTTATGAAGAGAGACCTATCAAGACCGTTGACAGGAGAGAACGAGCTACAAGGAACAAGTATATACCTATTGTGAAGGTCATATGGTCTAATCATGGTTCTAAGGAGGCTACATGGGAAGCTGAAGGCTTGATGAAAGAGAAGTATCCAGAATTGTTTGTGGAAGGTATGATTTGTCCTTGAGTTTTGGGGAGAAAACTCTTTTAAGGAGGATAGAGTGCAAAATGCGAAAATTTCGCTTCTTCTAATTAATTATTGTTGAAAACATTGTTGTAGCATTGATGTCCTAAATGCTTACCGACCATAAAATGCGATAGTAAGATTCCTTGCACGATATGGATCGTAAAAATGTTTCTACCACCCTTGAGTTAGGGCGAGTTTTGATAATTTGAAGTGATTACCTTAAGTTCCGAGGACGAAACTTCTTTTAAGGGGGATAAGATGTAATATCCCGATATTTTCTATATTTATTATATAGATTTATAATGATTTCTGAGGATTTTAAATGATTTATTGATAAATATAATCATTTAAGGATATATTTATATATATATATTTATATCTTGAGAAATTATATATGATTTTGAAATAATAATAGCATATTCACTATATGATATTTATTTGAATATTATTTGAGAGAGTTACTAAATGCAAAAGGAATTTAGGTGATTTTTAGGACGAAAACGGGTCCAACATAGTGAATTTTACCTGTCGTGGCGGGGTTGCAACTGATGAATTTTGAACTGGTGTGGTTCAAAACTACCGCGAATGTCAGTTAGGGAGAACCAGCTGTAGAAAATTTGCGCGGGAGAGCAAATTTTGCAGGTGAAAAGCAGCTAGGAGGGCGAACCGGGCCAGATCGATTCGCGGGCCGCGAGACAGGCCCAGCGGATGGAAGACTGGTTACCCGGTCTGCCAGACCGATAACTCGGTCTGCCAAACCGATCGCCCAGTCTTCCCGACCGGTCTGGTGGCTGAAAACCCTCCCGTTCGAAATGAACGGGTGAGCTTGGGGATGTCGAAAACCTCCATTTTCGGTCTCTTCAAGCTTTCTCTCTCTAGAAAATCCTCCAAGGTTGGTTTTTGCTCCATTTTGCTTGCTTTTGCCTCAAATCAACCGCATTGCTCGTTTGGTAAGTGATTCTCAACTTGTTTCGTTGATTTTGGTTGAGTTTTGCATGTTGAATGTTTGTGGGTTTTTTGAGTGAAAAGACCCAATTTTTGGCTTGTATGGTGCCATTTGAGCTTGAATTTTGGTGACTTGCATGTTGTGGGTGATCCACAGTGCTAGGAAATTCGTTGGTTTGGTGTGAATCGCAAGTTTGAATTTTGAGTTCTTGAGGAGAGAGAAAGTGGCGTTTGAGACCCACCATTGTTGATTGTGCTTGCTTCGGTGCTTGTTTCTTGTTTGTTGCAACTTGGAATATGTTTAGGAGCCATTTAGTTGCATGAAATAGCGATTTTGGCATGCTTTTAGAATTTCTCCGAAATGGGTCCAAAATTTGGACGTGGCTTTGCATGGAGTTTGTTCTTCTTGCATGGTGGTTGCTAGTGGACTAGTAGAGTGTACAAGTATGTTTGAAATGTTGGAATAGCTGTCGTTGTGCTGCCGAAATTTTGATTTTTCGAACCGAACCAGCTGAGTGCCTTAGTTTGGTGTGAACTAAGACTTTTGAGTCTTCGTTGTGAATTTCCTATTTTGGCGTGAAAAAGGGGTTTTTAACTGTTTTTGGGACTTTCCAGGGATGGTTTCTCGTGGCAAGAGGAGGCGCGCTACCGAGGAGGGAGACGTCTTTGTTCGGGTGTTTCCGGTCGGGAGGTCGCCGACGGCTTCCAAGGGAGAGAGGGTTCCTTTTCCCCAGAAGAATTTTTGCAAGTATGACCCACATCCGAAGACTGTGTGGGATCCTAGTTATTTGCTAGTAGAGCCGGATCAGCACCTTTCGGCACGTGTAAGCCTTCTCGTTGCTTCATTTTTTTTTTTGCTTTAAGAAATGCAATAGAATTTGTTGTTTTGTTGAAGTAGCCCCCTGCTTAGGACTGTTTATAGAACCCGATGTCTAAGATCTGCTGTGGTTTTGCTGATGAAAATCCCGTGTTTAGAATTTGTTGGGTTTTTGCTAATGAAAATCCACTGTTTAGGATTTTGCTGTCATTTCGTTGATGAAATCCAATGCTTAGGATTTGTTGTTGCTTTGTTGATGATAATCCAATGTTTAGGATTTGCTGTCGTTTCGTTGATGAAAATCCAATGCTTAGGATTTGCTGTCTTTTCGTTGATGAAAATCCAATGCTTAGGATTTGCTGTTGCAGCGAGTGATTTTGCCTTGTGTTTTGCTTTTTTGTAGGAGACGGGTTACCGCTATCAGACCAATGGCTGTGTCAGTGAGGTTGCGACGACTTATGCCTTGCTGCGGGAGGAGAGTCGTGACTTGGTGAGGTTGGCTGGTTTCGAGGTTCTGGTGGAGACGGTGTCCATCCTGGGTGCGGGGTCTCGAGCCATCCCGAGGGCGCTTGCTGAGCGTTTCTGAGATACCATGAACACCTTCCACCTCCCGGTGGGTGAGATGACGATTACTCCTTTTGGGTTTTCGGTTATCTTGGGGCTCCCGTGTAGGGGTCGGCAGCTCGACTTTTGTGCCATATTGAGTTTTGAGGAGGTGCTGGCTCTCTTTGGAGAACCTTTTCATAGGTTGTTCGGGGATCGCGCGAAGGTGTCTCTTCAGCGTGTGCCTGACATTTTTACCTCCCCAGAGTCGGAGGATATGAGCATCGAGCAGTCAGCCCGCGTCTTTATTGCATATTTGGTGGGCGCCACTGTCTTTTCTGAAAAGGGTTCGACACTGCATCTTTTCTATCTCACGTACATGCGAGAGGATTTTACGAGCATAGCGACCTATGATTGGGGGATGCTGTCTTGGGGTGTGATGGTGCGGGGCTTTAGATCATGTTGCAGGCGGCCTAGTGCGGAGAAGGGCCGGAATCCCGAGGGGGAGCCTACACGGGGTTAGCCCTCAGTTGAGAGGGATGAGGGGAGCGTAGTTCCTCCGACAAATGAGTCTGTTGTGCAGGTGGCTTCTCAGGGACTCGTCCAGATCTTGGAGGTACGTGTTAAGTTGTCTTGAGCGTTTTCCGTGTTGTCTTACTTTGCATGTTTGCTTAACACGTGGTGTGCGTGTTTCAAATTTGGCTATATGAGCACTTTCGTCAGTTGAGACCTGCGACCGTATCCGGTAAGGCCGGGATTCCGGCTACTCGCTCCTGGAGTACCTGTCTTGAGCGGTCTTCACGACTTAGCGAGGTCCGTGATACTTTGGCTGACTTGAGACCTGATTAGGTGAGGTTGAGGGCCTTTGTGGTGCTTTTGTCATTTTGCTTGGAAGTTTAACCTATTTGGTGCAGCCGTTTGGTTTCCTTGGGAGAGGCATTTGGGAGATGTTAGCACGTCAATGGCCTTGACTAATAGCGATCAGCAGAGGGTGCTGTTGGTTCACCCTTTCGGTTTCGAGTGGTTCTCATGGGAGAGAGTGATGCGACAGCTGATCCCTGACTATGATGGTCCGCTTGTTACGAGGGATCCACCTGATTCAATGTTTTGGAACAAGTTCTTGAAGAAGGCGTGGCGTGAACGAGCCATAGCAGGAGCTCCTGCGGAATACTTTTTAGCGCCTACCCCTCCAAACAGGAGTCATGAGCAGGCCTATGTGGAGTTCGCCTCGACTCGTTTGGCCGGTAACTTTCGGTCGGGGTAAGTGTCTTTCTTTTGCTTGCATTTCATCTTTGTGTGGTGCAATCGGCTAACGTTTTGTTTTGAATGGAACAGGCTACAGTGTCGGGGGTGCCATCCGTAGTCCCTGACGCTGACGTGAAGGATGTCGATGAGAACAACTTCCCGATCCGCCGCCCAATCCCGCGGGTTGATGTTCCGGCCAGGGTGTTAGATGCCGCGGTCCCGCCGGGGAGCCGTGGGGTAAGTGTTTTTGCTTTTGTTTGGTGTCGGAGTTGGAATGGGACTTTCATGTTCTCTTGCTTTTTATGCAATTTGATCGAGCACAGAGTCGGCGGGTGGTGAGGGAGTGGATAAAGGATTTGTATCGGCAGCTCTCTTGCACAAGGCAGAGTGACACATCCGACGTAGATGTTGACTCTCGTGCCTTTTGATTGTTTTTGTGTTTTTTTGTTCGTCTGCCGTTTCTGATACCCTTATAGCCTATACAGGTATCCCGGCCAGAGCCTGTTCCCCCGCCTTTTGTTGCTAGGCTGTGCTTCGGGGGCCGGATGGCGAGCGGGGCAAGTTTTGGAAGGCGGATACCCGTTCCTCGTGTGCCGTCCCATTCTTATCGAGGCCCTAGTGGCTCTGTGGTTGGGAGTGGAGGCGGTCAAATTCCTACGTCCTATTTTGGTCGGGGCCGGGACGAGGCTGGGACTTCCGGTCGGGTGCCGGGTATGGCGGGGATGCCCTCGAGCAGGGGTTAGTGGCTTTCGTCTGGTGGTGTGCCGGGTACCGCGGGGGTGGCTTCGAGTAGCTTCTTCGAGGGTGCCAGCGGCTTCCGTTCCGGTGGGGTGCCGGGTGCCTTCGCTGGCGGTTCCTTTGGTAGTACGCCAGGGGCACCGTTTAGTGCGGGCCCGAGCATGTCATTCGGAGGTACGCCCTTTGGAGCGGGGCCCAATTCATCGGCCGGTGTGATGGCTGGTGATGACGCACCAATTTTCTCGAATGATGTGGCAGGCATGGGGAACTCCTGGTTCGGTAGCGGCGACTAGGCGGATTACTGTTGGAGTGGCGACCCTTGGGAGGAGCTCCCTCCAGAGCAAGGAGTTTTACACTGTGAGGAGCCCTTAGGCTGTATCGAGGAGGCTGTTTCCTCTGGCGGTACCCCTGACCTCCATCTCGGTGGTTCGATCCGGATCTGGTTCGGGTTGTCTTTGATTTTTGCAGCTTCTTTCTAAAGCTTTTGGCCCCTGTCTTTGTTAAAAGAAATATGCAAACATTTGTACATACACGTTGCTTTTTTATTCTTATTTTAGCCGTCTTGCTTATGTTAGTGCCTGTTTTATTTGTGTTTGCAAAAAATGAAAAAATTCGAAATGCTTAAGTACCAAATAATTAGTCAAGCAATGAATTTAATCAGGCAGTGGTTAGTGACCTAGGCACGATTTGAGCGACGCTGGAAAGGGGTGCCAATTTTCCCGAAAAAGAAATTCAGAATATGAAAATCCCGATTTTTGTGAAAACATTTTTCAATCACCCAAAAGGGGGAGTCATGTGCTTTAGGATAGGTGGTCCCAAGCTTGAACACGGACGAAATGGTCCAGAATGGTGCTAAAAGGGGAGACAGGGCGAAGTTGCGCCACCGGTCCAAGGCGGCTCCCACCAATCAACAGTGGTGTGACCGGTCAACCGGTGGGCCCCACGGGTCCGGTGGTGGGTGCTGTCTGAACCGGTGGGAGCTCCAGCCAGTTGGGTCCCTTTTTGTTGTTTTGTGCACGTTTTTGCCTATAAATAGGGGCTTGGGTGGCCTTTTACTACTCATTCTCGCTCAATACCCTCTTAGAGAGATCCTTTCTTTGAGAACATGGCGAGTTTTGAAATGATGTTCGATGCCTGGATGAAGAGTATACCGGAGGAAGAGAAGCGGTATTTGGGAGTCTTTTCCCTAAACGCTTTCTTCGCTTTACGGCAAGTGAGGATCGTTTGGGAACTCCTTCGGGTAGCTGCGAGCTATTGGGATCCGGAGTTTCACGTGTTCCGCTTTGGGGATAAGGAGTTCTGCCCGTTGGTGGAGGAATTCGAGGCGATTGCTGGTTATCCTTGAGGCGCACTTCCCGCCGTCCCGTATACTGACGAGAATTTTGAAGGTGATATCTGTCGAGTTCTGGACTTTAACAGGGCCCAGACGAAAGTTTTCCTTAATGGCGATCGTGTTGACCTGATGGGGGTCGTTGTCACTTTTCAGTTCGCAAGGCCCTCTCATGATGTTAGGTTTGCGAGGTATCGGAGGCGTGCTTTCATATTTTGCCTCCTTCACCGTTTTCTCTTTGTCTCGTCTGATGATCGGTAGGGGCAAGCTTCACTGCTGCGAGTCGTGGAGCAGGTGCAGAACGATCGTTCCCCATTCGCCTTGGTGGTAGGGGAAACCCTTATCGGCTTGGATAAGTTTGCCCCGCTTGGAACTCTTGGTGGGAGCCCTCTCCTCCTACAAGTAAGCTCGCTCGTGCACTGTTTGCTTTGTAACATCTAGTGTGGATGTCTGATGTTTGCTGTTCTTGTGTGTTAGATTTGGCTCATGGAGCATCTATGCCTCGTCATCCGTCCTGAGCCCGGCTCTCCATACGAGGCCAAAATTTTTGCTACTCTTCCGCTGTGCTTTGAGCGTTGGTCCTTGGTCGATTGGTGGGAGTTCATGAACAACATCCCCATGCTGCGATACCGAGTGAGATGGTGGAAGGTTGGTCCGATGAAGGCCTGTGAGGAGTCATCCACTCCTTATGCTCCTCTCCTTGGGTTGGGGGAGATTACCTACTTATTCCCTTGTCGACTGAGACGTTAGTATGGGTTGAGACAGCTCATCCCGTACCGGAATTGCGTGAAACCTTCGACCAGAGCTTTAACTGCGGTCACAGTTGCTGAGTGGGAGAGGTATTGGTATCGCCTTGAGACATGGGTTGAACCCCACGTCGCCGAGACTACTTATATATCGGAGGAATACAAGGAGTGGATCACTTTTTCCAAAAGGGGTACTGCTCCCTCGAATGGAGGAGTTTAGCACCTATTTATAGGCGCAGAAGTGCGGAAAGGGACGAAGAAAATAGTCCGGGACACTATGCTCCCACCGCCAGACCGGTGCTGAGACCGGTTTGGTGGTCTGCCAGACTGGCCTGATGGTATGAGGTTTTATCCGGCGGTCAGGGATTTTTGCTGTACAATTGAATTCTGATTGGTCGAGAACTCAAATATAGGCTGTACTTAAAAATCCCAATATGGTATGTATCCATGGATCTGGGTCCATTTGAGATTCCCGGGGGAATTTGGGCGGATACTTGAACCATTTTCCGCTCCATGCTCAGTTTTGTGTCGAAATACAAATACGTCCATAACTTTTGATCCGAGACACCGATTGAGGAGCTGTTTGAAGTTCTGGAAAGCTTAGAGCAAGGGATAGAAGGTGAGGGTGAGAGTTGAGTCTTATCTTCTTAGGGTCTTTAACTTGAAGAGAGAAGCCCGTCATTTCCGAGTGTGCCATGTTGTTCGTCATCGAGCGGTGGAGAACTTAAGAGACAATGGGAGGGGTGTCTACAGTAACAAAGTCATTCTCAACTCTTATAACACTTAACTTCATAAGTTCGTCTAAATTTGTCCAATTTAATAATAACACTTAACTTTATTTAAGAAATACGTTACTACAATTCATATTAGCTACTCTACCTTTTATTTTTACTTTAAAAATATGCAATAAATTGTAAACTAATTATCAAAAGAGAGGACATAAACAGTAAATCTGTTCGTTGTACGGGTGCATCATATTAGACAAATAAGAAAGAGAAAAACAATCTATAAATATGTTCAAAGACATACATTAAAGGTCACTTAATGTCTGTGTATTACATATAAATAGCTACTCTCATATTTCATAGATAATAATTGAATATTATGTTTTGTATCATCTTTTTTCACTCGATTTATAACGAACCTTTCAACTATTTTGCAATATATTATATAAAACTACCACATTATAATCCTACTTATAATAAAACTTTATTTCATGCAAAATACCTTTTTTTTTGAATTAATAATTTACTATATTAACTTTTTATAATTAAGAAGAAACACAACACTAACAAAAAAAAAAGAAAAAAGGAGACGAGTTACAAATCTATTAAAATATATTAAAACACAACAAGACTCTCACACTCCCCCTTTGATTGCCATGTGTCATATGATAACATGGCCTCCTATTTGCCGCGTCAAATGATTATGTGGCATTGTTAATATTAAATTGATAACTAGGTTTTAGGTTGCATTTTAGTATTGTTTTCACTTAATTTTAGTTGCCCTTTTTGAGATTTTAGTGGCTTTTTATTGCATTTAATCATCCTTTATCTAGATCACGTCTTGCCTTGTCCATTTGCGCTACCTTTGCCTTTTTGTTGGTGAACCGAGGCTATTTTGGATGAGGAGTGAAGAGAGAAGCTTAAGGAACTCGCCAAGAGCATGAAGGAGCAAAATGGTCGTTTTGGAGGGGCTGTTTTGACCGGAAACGACCCCCAAACTTGTTGGAAATCATATACACAAATACCACCAAGTTCAAGAAAAGCAACCAGAGCCAAAACAGCCCGTTTGGAAGCCAAAACGGCCACTTTGGGGCCATAACGGCAGTTTTGCCCAAAACAGCCGTTATGGACCCAAAACAGCCGTTATAGGTCCAAAACAGCCGTTTTGGGCCAAAAACGGCCGTTTTCTCCCCTGCTACTTGGGTTGATTAGTGGCCGTGTCACCAAGGTTATATAAACACTTGACCTATTACGGGAAAGGGAGAGCCACCTTTGGACATTTTTTGGCTCATTTTTAGTTTTCTCTCTAAGCTTTCTGAGGGTTAGTTCTTTCTATTTCTTCCAAGACTCTATCTTTTTGTTACTTAGTGGTTAGAT
>BSSO01006453.1:0-11939 GCA_030267885.1 Mesembryanthemum crystallinum
TAACGCATTCTTTGCCTTGTTATGACATAAGGTACTTTCCCTCTTCCCCCCCCCCCCCCCCCTACCCTGTCTCTTTTCCTTTCCTTTTTTCCATGAGGGAGATTTTTTAAATCCACATGGACTACTTGCTGGAGTATTATCTTCAATAGTTGATTCTTGAAGTTTTGAATGGTTCAATTGCATCATAGGTACTATAATCTCTTTTATTATTCTTGTGTTACCCTTGTCACTGTAGTAGTATCTTATTGAAACCAATTGGACTTTAATGTACTGAAAGTACTTGCACCAACTTGGACATTCTTCACCTTTTATTCATAAGCATGATCTATTGAATTCTACAGATATGCTTTCTACATTCTGATTTTTAGTTATTCCTTATAAAGAAGAAGTCTATTTGTTTACAGGATAGCTCAATAGCACAGTTCTCTTCTGATGTTTAACTTTACTTTATCTTCCGACTTGTCAATTGCTGCAGTGGACAAAATGGTTGGCAAATCCTTGTAGCATATGATGCCTGCATACGGTTATGCCTACATGCATGGGCAAAAGGCTGCCCAGATGCACCTGAGTTTCTACGTGATGAATGCCTTGTCCTCCGAACCGCTTTTGGGTATGCCACCCTGTTCATGTCTTAGCCATGAATATTTTGGGAAGAAGTTAGAATATCACTTCAATATATTCTCTTGTGCTTGTAGGCTAAACAATTTCTTGCTACATCCTCGTGGTACTCAAGCAGCAAATGGTGGGGTTTCTAAGAGTGCAGAAAAAACATGCTCTATGACAACGAAGAAAATGGTTGGCAAGATTAGGGTGGAAGGTACTTTCTTGTTTCAATTCACTTATCTAAAAAAAAATAAAAATCTGTTGAGTGTCATCTCTCTTTGTGGTAGTTATTTTCTTGTTGCATCTTCAATGCCGCACTAGTTACTCTGTCTCTCAAATATTGAGTTGAGGTCTTTTTGATTGACCAGAGTAAGCTAACTTCGATCTACATAGTATGAATAATCAATGATTTATGTTTCTCTTTCAGTGAAAAAGCTACGAATCATACCAAGGAGAAAACTCAAGAGCACATACTCCCAACGAGGTGCATTCTATGTGCAAGCAGGGACAGAGTATGTTCGACATGTTTCATCAATTGTAAAAACTGGCATCAATTCGCTGACGAACTCTTCATTAGCAGTGACATGTGAAGGTTTGTTGCGCAGTGCTAACACTAATGTTATAGGAGTGATATCTCATACATAAATTTATAAAGACAGGATTGCATGATTCAAACGCAATAGGAAGAAGAAAATGGAAGAATATACCAGACTACTAAGTTCGACTTCTGCCTGGAATTGTTATCTACTTGTCTGCATACGTGTCCACTTCCTGGCTTTTTCCATTACATCTTCTATGAAGTTATATATAAAGACTTTAATTGATGAAGTGCTCTTTTCCTAAGCTTTGATGAGATATTCTCATTCAATTCCACTTTAATTAAAAAGCTACTTCAGAAATTTAAGAGCCTTGTCACAAAATAGAGAACTTTAAAGAAAATTCAACACACTTTGTGAAAGTCACATAGACCCTCAAAAAAATAAAGCCACTTAAGATATTAGAGCTCTTCCATGATAATTTCAGCATTCTTTGAATCTAATTTCAAAAGCAGGAAATTGAGTGAAGATAGTAAGCTAAAGTCATCTAGAAAATTATGATTCTCCTTCCAGATTTAGTCATCACATGGTGGCAATTTCTCAAAACTAAGGATTATTTCCATTTTGACCAAATTGATAATAAATCACCTTTCACTACAAGTTGGTAGGGTTACTATTAGACATACAATAACAATATATTACTATTCAAGGAGGCTGATTATTTTTCGGACATCTGAGAATAGTAACAATGGCACTACTGTTGACGCAGGGACTAGGGAGTATATAAGAAGACTATTACAAAATGTTTATATAAGAGTCATTGTATGACACGCATTTGCATATGACATTACCAAATCAATAATCCATGCGAAATATCCCAAATAGTGAGAAGAAGCTTTTCCAGTCATTGTATGTTTTTCTTACCTATTTCACATACACTCACTTTAGCTCGTTATTTGCTTTCATCGATGTGTTTGAAAGTGTGTATCTGCTTGTTCCATTTGTGATGTGTTGGAATTGGTGTTGCAGAGGTTAAATCTATGTATATGTGATCTAACCTTAGGAGGTAGGCTTGTGAACTAAGTGGTCATTGTAAGTTTTATAGTTGATGTTATGGTATCTTGGGACTTGATTTGTCAATGCTGGGAGGAGGGGAATTTGGGAGTGGGAAAGATGGTCTGAAAAACATCACTCTGGTGAGGAAATGGCTATCCCACCGGGTGGGGTGCATAGAGCATTCAGGGTGATACACATGCTTGTCCTTGGAATTTATCTCTTTTGTGCCTTCTCTTTTATGCCCTCCAGTGGTCTTAAATTGGGTAATGGTGCTTGGATCAGATTTTGGGAGGATACTTGGATAGGGAGGGAGATGTTTTGCACTAGATTTGGGCGTCTCTACCATATGTTAGAAATGGCATGACGGTTGGGGATCAATGATTACGGAGGTCTCCATATGATAAAAAAAATGCAAGAGCTCACTTCTTTACTTGAGATTTCGGACTCTATTTTTCTAGCATAGAGGACACTAGGGTGACATCTCAAGGGTGTTATCTTCTAAGTCTTTTTGGGGCCTGTCGTAGCACACATGCTTGTATGGTCCTTTCCTTGTCTCCACCTTTCTCTAGAGAAGGTTCTTTTGAAGGCGAGAGCTTTTGTGCGGACTTTGGCATTGGGTTAACGGTGATGATATGCTCAGTAGGAGAAAGCCAAGTACAACTATCTCACTTGGCATGTGTAAGTTTTGTAATGCTAGCAATGTGACTTGTTTTTATATCTTCACTATGATATGGCATGCCACCTTTGGTGTAATGTTTTGGAGTTAATGGTGAATGATCAGTGTGTCCATCAACTGTTTTGGAGCTTTTGCAATATTTTTTTTTGTGGGTTTTGAGAGGAATAAGGAGAAGCTACTATGGTGTAGCGTGATTCTTGCACATTTATGGTATATTTGGTTGGAGAGGAATGTGAGCCTACTTGTTTTCTTGCAAGAACCATAACCCCTAGTTGCTTCTGAACACCCTAAACGAATAAGCTATTGGATCAAATAAGCGCATTAATTGGGCACATCAGAACTGTAGCAAACAAAGATTAAGCCGCGAAGGCCTTGGTTGCCACTTACTTTTTTTTTCCCCCGTATTGTTTCATTTATTTAATTCTTTTGGGCAACTAATATTAAAATACAACCTAACACATATTAGGGATTTGAGGAGATACCCAACATACATCTTGTTCTCCTATGCAGCGTAATTACTCTTTAGTTTTTTTTCTTATCTAAAAAGAATAGTTGTTCTTTGAAGGCAAAAGTTCTGTATGGGACTTTGATCATTTAAGTCGTATAAATCCTGAATATGTTGCTTCTGAGGATAATCAATGATGTCTATGAATGTTTGCAGATAAACATTCATGCTTATTCCTCATGAAGAGCTCCATAGAAGATGCTCAAATGGATTACAGCTCTGCAATATGCTTACATCCTGGAACTGGAGATTACCATGAATTGTGAGTTAGCTTTGTATTTTCTTTTCCTTCTACACTAGTCATATTTGTTGAATAACATACCTCGCAAATTCAGCACAAAGGCTAACTGAGGAGGTCACTTCACTGTGATAACATCATGAATTGACTCACTCCTTAAAGTTTTGCTTGCATGCAACTTGGACCATTTCTTTTGACAGTCCCTAGATAGTGAAATTTTGCCAGGGTTACATTCTGAAAAAAAAAAAAAAATTATTCAAGCTCTTTATGCAAAACTAATCTACACATTAAAAGCATTTGATCTCTTTTAACTAATGCTATCAATTGGTGACAATTTCATATGCCTGTCTTTCAGCTTTCCTGAAAGTCAAGGGGATGCACTGCTGATAGAAGTTCAAGATGCGAAACAAATAACCCAAGGTCAAGCTGTAATTCCAATTTCAATGATAGCCGAGAATCCTGTATGTAGTTTCTTGTCCTGTTCGAGGTGGAAATCATTCTTTTTATAGGATATTCTACATCTCTCTAAGAGACCTGGCAATAATATTTACACTATACAGAATGACAAAATCCGATGGTGGCCAATCTATCATGATCAACATGAATGTGTAGGAAAGATCCAACTTATCATAGCAAGTTCTATCACAAATGAAGAGGGTAATCACCTAAAGGTATGCTCTACTGAAACATATCCAAATAAAGTAGTTTTGATGCTTTAAGAGACATGAATATAGATGATCTTTTCTGTTTACTACCATTACTGGTTTGTTGCATGTCTTGCATTTGCATGCATGAGAAATTTGTTCATGACCTTCATTACTAAGCAATAATGAACACAGTTGCTTATATGCCATGTTTATGAACGGTAATAGTAAACCAAGAAACCAAATAGATTGTCTCAGTAGGAGCTTCCCATTTCTTCGTCTTAACTGCAGACGCTCCAAGTGTAGCCATGAAGGTGAATATAATGATAGTTTGGTAGACTTTCCCTATTATTCTTGGAAGCATATACAATCTCTTAAGCCCAAGGTTCTGTTTTAATATGCAACCTACCATATGAGGCCAAACAAAAATTATGGAACATTTGCAAAGAGTGCTTTGAGGCTAAGGATGAAATTGTATTTGAGAACCTCAAAGCAGAATCTCCAAGTAAAAGCTTCTCAATCGGTGGAAGCAATACCTTAAAAAAGTTGTTTTGAAGGAGAAAATTATAGCCTTTACTCAGAATCCCATCATTTGAGCATAATTCCTATTTCCTAGCCATAACTTCTTGACTATCCAGAACTCCTTGTCAAGGAACAAAGATGCTAAATACTCTATCCCTACATTGATGCACCCCAAACCTAGCAATCTCTACAAACTCAAATACCTCACCTAGATATGGCAGATAGATTTAGTTAGAGTTAAGCCACAGAAGCACCACGTAGTCTAAGGCTCTGTTTGTCTCGCCGTTTTCACATTGCAATCAGTTAAATTCAGTTTTACAACTTACTTTCTCTCACATATTACTATTCATTTGTATCTAATTTCAGTTCAGTCACTCAGTTTAGTTCACTTTAGCACCATTAAGTTGAATTGAACAAAGTAAGAACTAGATTCAGCTTTAACCAGATAAAGAAATCACCAACAAATTATAGCTCAACGCCCTTGGGATTCTAGTCGCTCGAGCTTAGATACAAGTCTGTCTTTCTCCTTACAATATGAGGCTATAGGCATTACAAACGCAAGTTGAGTGTCTACAAGTGGGAAATCATATAATGACTACAAATACAAAAGAAAATCAGAAGAAATCAGAAATAATGAAAATAAAGAAGCCTGCTGGAATAGCTGATCAAGTTGCACTTTCCAGCTCTTCTTAGACAATGAAATTTGAGTTGAAAAGTCAAAAAAGGCTGATCTTCATCTCTAAGACCAACAGGTGTGACGTCCATTCTCCAAGGCAAATGCAAGTGGCCAAAAATCGCAGAGAACATCTCAAAAAGATCAGTTCTGCTTCTGTTCATTGATCTGATCCCTGCAGCTCCTAATCACTCCTTAATTACAGTAATTAGTTCTTAATCACCTTATTAGCACTAATAAGTTGTGCCAAGAACCAAGATCTGATGTGAAATTCTTCTTTATTCACCAAGGATCAATTTATTCAGAGAATCAGAATTAAACTCCAGACAAAGCTTAATTAAGCTAGTAGCTTCATTTCTGATCTGGGTGTTTATGACAGTCCCCAGGTTTCTTTGACACTTAAAGAATTCCCTATGGACTCCTCAAAACTTCCATGAAGTGATGATAAAAGACGTTGCTGCAATGAATCAAGCTCAGAACTCAATTGAACACAAAATCACCTTGAACCCTCAAAATGCACAACATTCTGACTTGATTTTCGAATCAGGTCCTAACAGCCCCATTTATCCTTAATATGGTATTGGAACACCTCGAAAATGATCGACTAACAACTGAATAATCGTGCCATGATAAAACTAATGCAAAGAAACCAGGAGGTGTCACATTGTGCTCAAAACCTCCAAAACAATCATTTCTGGAGAGTTTCTGACCAGTGCTTCTTAATCAGGCCTTCAAAATAGTTTTAAGGCTTCATTTTGACTTGTAATAAGTTAATAACTTTTAATGTGTTGGCGTATATCTGAATTTTCGTGCCTCAAAGACTGAGCTACATTTTCCCCTTCAAATGTAAGCAAAGATTTAATTCATGCTCAAAACAACTCACTGGTCAGGTCTGATTATAAACTGGCTGGCCATGCGCCTTTTGCCCTTGATTAACTGATCAAATATCTTTATTTGAGCTTCAAAATAACTTGTCTACAAGCTTTTGCCGTGATCAGTTCATGGTTCCTCTCAGAACAGAATGGAAGCAAGCCATACCTTGAGTTGCAAAAGGACATTGTTCACAAATGTTACTCTTGAATGTTCATGGCTTGATGTGAGCTGATGCAAAGTGCATCATGCATCCTTAGGACAAATTATTCTCGAAGAGGTTTCTTTGTTTATTACTTTATTTATCATTTGGAGTCCACAACTTAGCACAACCAGCAACACGATGTAAATAGCTGGAGTAAAATGGTTTGCAGGTTACACAGGAAGGTTTATCTTTATATTCTTCTTAGTCTTTTGTGGTGTTATTATACAAAGTATTATGTAATACTAGCATGCACAGAGATTTCTTGCCTTGACTCAGCTCAGCAAGTTAGCAAAATGCTACTGAATCCAGCTGTTGCTCCTTTGGTTCTTCAACCATTACAAAAGTTCTTTCCTTTGCACTCCTTTTGAACCCTTGTTCGTCATATTTTAAGCACTTAAATCATGGAATGAACCTATTGAGTATGTCAGATGTTGTTTGAGATGGAGGGACTTGGTGCTTTTTTTTTTTTTTGGTAAATCTACTGCAGAAATATAGAGATTAATTGATTTTTAACTTCATCCATATTTTTTTAATACTTCTCTTTACGTCATACAGAGTAGCCCCATGGTGGAAACTGTTGCTTATGATTTATTGCTGGAAGCTGCCATGCTTGCACAACACTTCCATTCCCGTAATTTACATCTGCATGGACCTTGGAAATGGTTGCTGAATGAATTTGCAGACTATTATGGAGTGTCTGATTCCTATACTAAGCTAAGGTACTCACATATGCAGAATATTTTTGTAGAATCCTGCTATAGATATAAATAAATTTATGACATGAATCTTGTGAGAGGAGGGGTCAAATCTGAAAATTGAGATTATAAAATATTGTATGTTGTAAGATAAACTTTTTAAATTACTCATTGAGAACTAGGGATATGAAGGTGAATCCATTATCTCTGGCCTTGAATATTTAAAGGGCTATATGTTAATATATTGTATTTGTAAGTTGTATAATAAGCTTTTGAATTTAACCCAATCAAAACTAGAGATATGGCTAGTCCCCTATATTTGCCCCTCGAAGTTAGATTAGGGGGACATGAACAATTGAATCTTCATTTGTGAATTTATTGTTAATGAGGGAGAGGGGACGCTTAAGTTGTGTTTTACTTCCTGTCTTATTTTGAAGTTTACGGTATTCATGAAATATAATTATTGAAGAGTCTATTCTCACTATTATTTGTTACGCAGGTATCTGTCGTATGTCATGAATGTGGCTACTCCAACAAAAGACTGCTTAGAGCTTGTGGTGGACTTGCTTATACCTGTTATAAAAGCGAGAAGTGAAAAAACATTGAATAGACAAGAGGTACTCCTATACAAAACTCTACTTAAAAAGTTTCCTTAACAGAATTTTCTGTGCCTAGTGTCTCAATACTTAAAGTCATCTTTGAGCTAACACTGTGGGGAAAGAAAATATTGTCGTGAGCCTTGATTGGATATAGAATGGGTCAAATTCAAATTACAACCCCAAAATAAGCATTTGCAAATAATAATTCAAATTATTGGTAAGAAAAAGCCTGAAATATGGGTTTTTGGAATTTGGACCATTAAGATGTGTTGCAACTACCAAGCTCCACTTAAAATCCTGGAAGATCTAGACACTATGTCATTTCTTCTTTAGGCATTTAAAACTCTTCTAGAAGGAGATTTTTAGAATCAAACTTCTAAACATTGAGTTCTCTCTTCTCTTATTTGGAGAACATGCATTTTGAACAAGATCAAGCATACACAACCCTTATTGAAGTCAAATTAAATCTATTTTGATTCCTTTTTTATTTCTCACATTCGAAATTTGTATGTACATAGCCCAAGTTCCTTTGTAGTACGAAAACTCTCATGAAGGTCATGTTGATAACTTGTGACATTTTCAATGGTGTTTCCCATTACATAAACTCGAGTAAACCTTTTTGTTATAGACCACCAAGTTCTTTTCTCTCATGCACCTTTAGAATCCCACAAGTACCTTTTATCAATGTCTCTTTTGGTGGGAAAATTGACATCAGTATCAAACTATTAGATTCTATATCCCACTGGCCAAAAATTATTGATTAAATTTACCCAGGCTAACTCTCAAGCTTGGGTTTGTAGTCAAAAAATCGAGTTTACATTTCGTTTCAGTGTTCCTACTTCCTTATTTTATGAGAATTGGTGTCTGGTGTTCTGATTTCCCGTTTCTGTTTCTGTAAACGCATAGGATTGGCTATTTGATAAGCCATGGCTTCTAGATGACCTATACAGTACCTCAGGACTTAAGAATCCATCGTTTTCCTTTCTCTCTCTCCCCCCTCCTATCTTGAGGGCTGTATTTTCTTGCCCATACTGCAGAAATAAGTAGTGAATAGAGTACAGCTTTAGCTTGATAAAGCATAAAATAACGCTAGGGTCAAATTTATTTTGGCAATAGTCTATGTGAGAATTACTACATTTTCGAATGTGTTACTCCGGGGGGGGGGGGGGGGGGGNCCCCCCCCCCCCCCCCCCCCCCCCCCCCCCCCCCCCCCCGGCGGCTAGGCTTGACAAATGGGCTGTCCTCATTGGTTTCAGTTTGGGTTATTTTCAGTTCTTGTAATATTCGGATCAGTCATGGATTGGATCAGCTTGATTTGGTTCGGGTCACATTTGAGTTTGTTGTCATATATGTATTAAGCTTTCTCCAATCAATAGAATGTGGTGTTTTCTTGGATGTAATAGTCATTACAATATCAGAAGCATTATATGGTTAAATACATTGCTTATGATTACTCATAAGACTTGTAGTTGCTAGTTTGTTGTAAACATCATTATATCTAGTCATGTAATGATGAATTGATAATTACACTAGTTAAACTTGAGCAATCATGTTTACAATGACTCGTGTAATTGATTACATTATTTTTATCTCACTCATCTCCTCACATCTTTTCCACCTCGACTTCACTTGATAATGTAACGTATTACAGTGTAATCACATCTACTTACAAGTAAATGAGCCCAGCAAATGAGCCCTAATTGTAAAAAAAATATGGGTCACTTTAGGCCAATTTTGATTTGGGTCACCTAATTTCGGGTCAATATGTGTATATGCCTTCTTGGAGCAATATAAGTGTAAACATTCCGGGTGTGGTTGGGATTTGGATCGGGTCAGCTTCTAATGAGTTGATCATTATGATTGTCTTTCCTGCACCTTCAATTCATGAGTATCACAGTAGGTATGGTAGACAAACTGATCAGACTGTACTGTATAATTCAAAACTTTTATCCAAAAATGGGAACGATTCATATGCTACTATACATTTCATTTGCTTTGATATTGCAGCTTATTCATTTGCATGAAAACTAAAATATTTTCATTGTTTAAATTTCTAAAATGGAAACAAAAAAGCTTGTTGAACTATGCTTAATGATTCTAAAGTGGTTCTCTTTGGCTTCTGATCATGCAGAAAAGTATATTGTTAGAATGTGAAACACAAGTTGAGACTCTCTTGGCAAATGTTTTTGAAAACTACAAATCACTGGATGAACTCTCTTCCACGGGTTTGTCAGATTCACTAACTCCAATACCGGAGACTGCGCCACCAGCTTTGGCTCCAGCTGTGCAAGTGTATTGCCTTCTGCATGATATTCTTACCCAAGATGCACAGACAACATTACTAAAGTATTTACAGGTGATAGCATAAGTCTCCTGCGTTTATTCAATTTTTATTTACAGTATATTGAAAACAGTCATGATCAACTTCTCAACATCAGAAAACTTTTGTAAGTGTATACGCCTCCAAGTGTATATATTTCATTAGAATATTCAGATAGAAAAAATTGAAAGAAAAATTCCTATATGGAGATGCTGTTGCTTACTGTTCAAATGCTAATTTTGGCGTCCACATGCAATCCTCATCATTTGTAGTTGATAGGTTGGTTTTAAGCATCATTACTTCTAGTCATGTAATGAAAGTTACATGGGTTATACTAGAGCAATCGTGATTACATTTTTTTTATGAACAATTACACATTTCTCAATCACTCCCCTCCCTCTTCTCTTTTCCACCACTACCTCCAATTACTAAAATGGTGCATTACATTGCAATCACTATTACTTCCAAGTAAGCGAGCCCTTAACGTGTATGGTAGGATCACAAACTCTTAATTATACTACCCTGTGTGACTGACTCAATCAACAATATCCACGTCATTTGTCAATCTCATATATTTGATTAACCGAAGTGTTATCTTGGGTGGAAAAACATTTAAACTAAAGTTAGCTTACTGCAGTTTAATGCAAATAGTCTCGCAAACACAATTAATGTACAGAAGTTGACTTTGAACTGCTTGCAAACTATTTCAGAGAGCAGCTCAAAAGAGGTGTCGAAGGCACATGCTAGAGACTGATGAGCTTTTGTTGACCAACTCTGAGAATGTACTGACAGACCCCATATCCATCTCTACAGCATATTTGAAGATGAAGAACCTTTGCATAAATATAAGCAGTGAAATCCTTGCAGACATTAAAATCCACAATCAACATATACTTCCCAGGTAACTACTTTCTTGCATCAAAATGAGGTTATCTAGTTCAGGCTATCTATTTACATTCTGACTTATTGAGTAGATATTTGGTAATTCTTTTGTAAAATGAATAAATGATATATTGTCCAGCAGACATCTGTTTATTTAAAACCCATCATATCTGAAATAGATTGTAGTTAATAAAATTGAATAATTTGAAGCCATTAAGGAAAAATTGACAAAAGGACATTCGCGATGATACTGAACCCTCAAAATTAATGTTGATTTTTTTATAGATATCATTGATAAGAAAACCTGGCATTCACACCACCCTTGGTTTCAGTTTCTGTAAATGTTTGCGGAGTCATGCTTTTGAACAGATTCTCAGGTTGCCTAATACATTTTTTTATTTAATCCTTGTCATCAGTTCAATTGATCTCTCAAACGTGGCTGCTGCTGTTTATAGCACTGAATTGTCCAAGAGGCTTAAAGGTTTCCTTGCTGCATGCCCTCCATCCAGTCCTTCGCCACATGTAAATGAACTTCTGGCAGCAACTTCTGACTTTGAGAGGGATCTTGAAACATGGAATATCAGGTTTGTAAATAATTGTCTTGAAAGCAAGATATGCTATATCAGATCCCGAGGATTGGTATAACCAAAGTTGAAGTGCTGCTTGATATCTTTGGTGCCGTGTTTTAATTTTCTTTTCAATATCTCTAATAAAATGCACCTGTCTGTAGTCCTTTTCAAGGTGGTGTAGATTGCAAGGACTTATTCCACGATTACATAATGGTTTGGGTACAGGATATGCAACTTGGATTACTTCATCTCTGCAGGGCAGAAAAGGTGTGTAACAAGCATTTTAGGCGTTCCGATAATTTATATGTTTGTTGACCATTGCTTCTCGGACAAGGCAAATCATATG
>BSSO01006454.1:0-11938 GCA_030267885.1 Mesembryanthemum crystallinum
TATGTAAGGGGGTTTTTTACAAAAAGTGTATTATATAAGGGGGTTCCTCGCAAAAAACTCTTTATATAAATATAATTATTTATTGTGAATGTGTCACTTGGAAAACGGTGCAAAGTTAAAATGTAAAGATTTGAATGATAGAGAGTAGGGACTAGGGAGGGAGTATATAACAAAAGAAAGTGAATGGACCTTTTGATTGTTGACATGACAAGTCGTTGCTATTACTGCCATTTTGAAGACTTTAACCTGACTGACCTCATCACAAATTTCTTCACCTTTCTCCCGCCAAACACACAACTCAAGAGACACAAAAAAGAAAAAAAAAAAAAAAAGAGCCCTAGTTTGCAATTTGCGTTCCCAAAAATTCTCTCTCCTCCTTCATCAGATATTCAAACCCACTTAAACCCTTCGTTAAATTTTGAATTTTGAAGCCCTTTGTGTTGCTCTTTGCTTTACTCCATTTCTGGGTACCATTGTTGTGATTTGTGAAGGTAGTGGCTGATAATTGATACTAGTACTTGATTACTGATTGTTTATAGTGAATTTCTTTGATTTTGATAGTGTTTGCTGTTTTTGATAGCCCAGGAATTGCGATGGGTGATGAGAAGGACGCATTTTACGTTGTGAGAAAAGGGGATTTGATCGGAGTGTACAAGAGCTTTGCCGATTGTCAAGCTCAAGCTGGTTTCTCTGTAATTACTCTTTTTCTTTAATCTCTTTTGCCCTTCTGATCACACTGTTTCTATATGCCCTTGTTTTGAAAATGACAAATATGCCTTAATTTACATTTTCTTTTTTGGGATTTTCTCTATGGTGTCCCTGTGTTTTTTAAAATTTTAAAAAATGCATGTTTTAAAATAAAATTCCTCATACCTCATATTACTGTTTAAGTGCATTAGATGACCAATTGTTTAGTGGTTGTTAAGTAAAATGTGAATTTACTTCATTACGCTAGTTGAAAATGAATAGGGAGAAAAGAGAAAGCTAGAGGGCCATGCTAAGTAGGGGGAGACAAAGAAACTCAAATGGGATTAGGGAATCTTGGTGTATAGAGAAAGTAGTCAAATTTCATTTATAGGGGGAAGGGAGGGGACTAGGGACTGGCAGAAGGTGGGAGGCTCGGCTGGGCAGGAGTAGGAAAGGGATCTGGTGAAAGCGGGTGGCTTATACCATCACTTAACGCAACTTTACCTTGAATTATAAGGTTATATGGGTACCATCAACTAATAGTTAATAGTTTGAGGGCACTAAGAGGAATTTTGTTTTAATACACGTATTTTTTAAAATTTTTAAAAACACAGGGGCACCATAGAGAAAATCCCTTCTTTTTTTAATAAAGCTTCGATACCTTTTAAGTTTAATTTACTTCCCGATAGCTGTTTGCATGACACTACTTTAGGTTCCTTATTCATTGCATAGAGTTAATGCTTGATATTGGGATAAAGGTTTGTGGTTGCTACTTGCTAGTTTAGACCAGGGGTGTGTTCATTTGACCTTATTCAATCCTGTTTCAGTTCAGTTCATGTCAATTCAGGTCAACAACTTAAATTTTCTCTTGTATATTACTATTCATTTAATGTCCATCCACTTCAATTCAGTTCAGTTCAGTTCAAGTCAGGTACTTTTCGGCGAAATCAACGCACCTTAACTGAAGTTCAATGCTTTCTACTGAGGCTGAAAATTATCTGTTTCCATTTGCTGAAATGTCTAGTCAAATTCATTTCTCGAGGTTATTTATGAAAATCTCCTTGAAATGAAAGCTCTCATATAGAAGTGGATTGAAGGGTAGCATTGATTGTTTATCCAAACATCATATTACACCTCTCATTTGATGTTATCACTTTCTTAGAGTCTGTTTGTCCTATTTTCTAGGATTTTGAGTTTCTCCTCACAAATCGTCTCTCCTCCTACGCTTTCTCCACTCCCATAGTACTTCAATTTCTAGCCCTGTTTGGCTTCTTAGAAGCTATTCGGGTAGGAGGAAATGAAGGAGAAGGAAGTAGAATTGTGAAGGAGCTCAAAACTTTAAAAACTAGGCCAAATGACCTCGTAGTTGATTAATCTAAGAAACTAATCGCAATATTGTTCGACCAACAAAATATTTCAAGTTCTAAGATAGTAGTTACAAGCCAATGTGCCACTCTTGTATGTACATGATACTTTTTTATCTGAGTTTTCATATAGCTATATAATTACCTGGTCTTCTACTTGGGATAAATTGCATATTCTGGTAAGGGCATGGACAACTTATGTTTTTTTTAACTATTTTGTAGCCACTGGACCCCTCTATATCAGTCTATAAAGGATATTGCTTACCTAAGGAGGCAGAATCATACCTTGCTTCACACGGGCTTAAGCAAGCAGGGTTTTCAGTTAGTGTGTCTGATGTGCGAGATGGACTATTTGGTACGCTATCTGTTTGCCCGCATCAGGTAAGGAATTAGGAGCACCCTAATTGCTTTCGATTGTATGTTACTGTTTTCTGTGGAGAAATGCTCCTTGCTGTTTCCAGTATGTGCTCAACGTAAATAGGCTTCTGGTAATAACCAAAGCACTGGGGAGTGTTCGGTAATTCTATCTACTGCTGTAGAGTTCTTACAGATCCGTTTTATGGGGTTTAAGATGGAGGAGAAAAAGTGATTTGGCACTAGGCTTCATAGGCAGTGTAGTGGTGTATTTAGCGTAGAGAGAAATCACGAATCTTCACTGGTAACCCGACATCAGCAGATTTGGGTTAACTCTTCCTAGAGGACGCTTGTCTTCTATGTTGTTATTCTGTTTTCTATGCATATTTTTTTTTCTTATCTGAAAAAATTATTGCGAGGTGCAGTTACTAGTAGACCTGATCATTTGTAAATTTATGGGTGGTAATCTAGATAGCATTTGGTATTTACCTATTAATTAGTGTTGGAGGAGAAAAGGGGGAAAAGATTACTTTGTGTGCTGGCTTTATAAACCAACACCATTCATAATCTTAAGACGTAACAAGCTCTATGACTGGTTATTACATACTTTCCTTGACATTCAGATTGGGACACAACTGATTTGGCTGGTGAAAATCTTCCTTATGCGTGTACTTTTGAATATCAAAAAGGGTACTTTCATGTAGAGAATTGATTTACGAAGTTTTTTACCTGAAGTGTTAAGACACAAACATCTAGTGTTCAGCTGCGCTTAAGCAATCAGACATTTACATTAAATCAATTTGTTTGATTATTTGGGGCTTCGATTACGTTTAATTGCTGAGCTAATATTATGTATAATGAGGTTATAATTGAGAAAGAAGATAATATGAAGTTACCTGAGTGTTTGTATGGGAAATTCAATTTGAAATCCGGATTCGAGATGATTCTATACATGAATGACTAAATAAGGTACTTGGATTAAGCCAAATCTATGGCCTTCAATGAACGTTCAAAATTGGAGGATTTCAAATGCCAAGTTTCAAATGACACTCCACCATCTTGGCATTTGAAATCCCTCTCTCTCCTTTCTTTCCTCCCTTGGCCTCTAAAGTCTAATGCATGATCACACTGGGTGTAAAGGCTAAAACTCAAATCAAATTTTATAAATTCTCAATCATAACATGAGATTAATGTATGTCTTGTTAAGCAATCCAAAATTAACTGTGCTACAACCTCATGTAATTTGCTGGCAGGATGTTATTGTACCAAGCTCCTCGTCAGGTTGCCCTCTAGACAAACCTGTCAGCTTGAAGAATTTTGTGGGAGTTCAACCCTGTACTGGTCCTGCACGTGTTTCTAGTCCAGCTACTGCCGAGAGGATCCAGAAGCATGTCTGATTCTATTACTGCTATTGGCCTATGAATTACCAGAAAGCAAACAGAAGGCGGTGGTAATAATTTGAACATATAATCTCTAACAGTCATCTTTTTCATGTAGGTTGGTACTGGATCGAATTTGTTCTCACCCAGTTCTCAGCAAAAACATGTTGAGTTGAAGAACTACATACACCAAGTTCATCCTACTTGTGTGAGTTTCTTCTAAGCAAATTCTTTGAACTTGAAACTGTATTAGATTCTTCTAGATGAATTCCATCCTGCGTAAAATATAGTGACAAACCTGACTGTTCTATTATTCTGGTACCTCTATGAGATTCCTGCTTAGGGTATAAGTTAGATGTACAAAGAGGTTGTTGGGAAATGACATGTAGATCAACACTAAGGTACAGGATTTCAGGCATAAAGGCACACAATATACATCATTTGGTCCCTCAATAGACTTACTCCATGATCTCTATATTCACGATATAACTTCTCACTAGCTTATAACACGACGAATTTTTAACAGGAAAAAAATTGCGAACCCTCTCACTCTCATCTAAACACCCGCACATGTAGATTGGTAGATAATTATGTGCACTCCCCCATATTGTTTATAGTTTCTATGAGAGGCACAAATAGAGTAGTTGGACCCTCAATTTCATGGTTTGGGGACAATACTTCTAACCAGAATAGCTTCTCTTGAATGTCTTGATTCCTCCTTGCACTTTAATATGTACAAATCTCACTCGTTAACCTATTTGTTTGCTTCACGTTTTATTTCTTCTTTTCTCTCCTTTTATTTAATTAATTGGTAGCCCTCCAAATAAGAGGGACTATCAACAAATCTCCCCCTCCTCGCACCCAAATATGTAGGGGGTATCACAAAATCTACAGTTGTGTTTCCTAGCACTTTAAAACTTTTGAGAACCAGACCCTTGTTCAGTCTTCCGCAAGTTCTTATATCATTTATACATCCTAACAACAAATGTTTCCCCTTGTCTTTATCCCAAGGAGAATCAAGTGGTTAACTTTATACAGTTTACTAATCTGGCCGGCTCAGAAGTACCTATACTCATACAACATCAACTTTTCGAAGGCAATTAAGTTGGCAATCATGTAGGTATCCCAATCTGACATATATTCATTGCCCCTTTGCGGAGTTTGAGACAGAAGCTTTCAGCGGCCTCAACCTTCAACTTCTTTTGTTTCCCACTGTGATGTAGCCAAAATCTCCCTTAGTTTTAGTTAGGGGTAATTTAATCTTTCAATTTTTTTTTTCTTTTTGACTTTTAAAAATAATGGGTGCCACTTCATTATTTTAACATATATTTGACGGAATGTGGTTAACTGAAACTGTTTTGTAATTCACAGGGCACCAAAGTGAAAATATTAAAAATACAGGTCACCAAATTTATGAATACCCCATACCTCAGCCACCTCAGGGCATTAAAGTGAAATATTTCCTTGTTATTTTTTAAAGCTTCTCTATAAAAGGAGAAAGAGTGAGAGGCCTCAGATATCCACAACAAAAGAAAAACAAAAGAAAAACAAAAGAGAATCCTTCTAGAGAGAGAGAAAAGCTAAGTCTGCCATTATTGAAGAGTTTGAGAGTATCGTCAATTACTCAAACTAGTGAGAGTTTTTCCACTATATATTAGTGAGAGATTATAATTGTTGTAATCCATTCCAATTTAAGTGAGAGGATGTGTTATCCCCTACTTATGTTATGAAAAAATCTATTATTTTTAGTAGTGGAAGTTTTTTGTGGACATCTACGTCTACCTTCACCGAGTGGAGGCTTTGCACTTAAAAATTCTGGTGTCTTCATTTGTTTATTTTTGTGGAAAATTTGCTCATTTTAATCACACAAACAGGGAAAAGAAAACTTCCGCATATTATTCGTCTCCTCCCAACGGTGGTAACAGAGCTAAGGTTTATCAAGACCGTCATCTTCTTGTGTGATTTAAGATGGAGGGGAGTGTCATTCATGATGATGACATGTTCAAACTCACTGCTGAAAATTATTCCTATTAGAAGGCAATGATGGAAGATCAAATTTAAAAGTGCCAACCACAAGCGTGACACAACCAACATGAAAGACCGAGGAGGATTGGAAGCTCTTAAGTAGAAGGGCAGTGGCTATGATTCACGGATACATTGGCTGGAGCTTATTCGAGCATGTGTCGACAGACACCAATGCCTACGAGTTATGGACAGTTAGAGTCCATGATTCAAAAGAAGACACCTCAGTTGAAGACTCACTTGGAGAGACTCTTGGTGAAGCTAGACTATAAGGATGGCCAAAACTTATAAGAATTGATATGAAGATTGAGGATTAGTTGCAAGCCTTGTTGCACCTCATATCTTTACTCAAGAGTTGGGATATTGTCGTAATCAGTGGGAACTCGGCTCTAGAAGGAAAGCTAACCATGGATATTGTCTCCGATAGTCTAACGAATTAAGAATCCCGAAGGGAGGAACGTGGCTTATCCACTTCCTTCGAAGCTAATGTTGAGACCTGTGGAATAATTAAAACCCGAATTCATGGTAAGTCAAGAGGGCGATCCAAATCAGGCCCAAGAGTTACTTGCTACTATAGTGTAAACCTGATCACAAGAAATCAGAATGCCGGATTCTTAAAAGAGATCATAAGGCCAAAAATATCAAACCTGATGGATTTGGCCAGAAGGAGGATGCCAATGGTGTCTTTCTTATTAGGGAAGACAACTACATGCATTGTTGACGATGATAGCTCATGGATCGTTGATCAGGTGCCTCTTTCCAAGTCACCCCACACATGGAGAGTTCTTTTCAACTTACTGAAGTGGCGATTTTGGTAATGTCAAGATGGGAAAACACGTAACCAGTAAGATCTTGGGGCTTGGCAATGTTATGCTGATGACCAACTCAAGATGTGAGCTTGTGCTGAAGGATGTTAAACATGTCCCATATATTCGCCTCAACCTTATATCAGCAGGGAAGCTTGATGATGCCGGCTATACAAATCATTTTGGCGCGGGAATATAAAAACTCACAATAAACTACATGATTATCGCTAGAGGACAAAAAGAGGGTTCGTTGTATGTAACTAAAGCAAAGTTATGTAAGGGGGTGGCTAATATTGCCCATGATAATTGGTGCTTGGAATTGTAGCACAAGAGGCTTAGGGCTTAGGCACATAAGCAAGAAGAAATTGCAAATTATTGCAAGAAAGGAACTTTTCCCATAAGTTAAAGGAAAAATTTCCGCCAACCCCCTTATATAGTGTGGTTTTTGTGAAAAACCCCCCTATAAAAAAAAGTTGTAAGGAACCCCCCATATGACAAAAACGTTTTAGTAAACCCCCCTCTCCGGTGAGTTTTTGAATTTTCCTGTTAGGTTTCATTTTTTTGGACATTTTTGCCCCTCTTTAATATTATCAACCCTTTCCCCTTATTTTACCTCATTATCATTCATTGCAACTAACATATCCACTATTCCCGCCTTTGAAATCCCTCTCAGTCCCTCAATCTCTTTCTTGTTTGGGTTCAATGTTTTTTTCCTTTTCTTTTCCAATATTTTTTGCACGTTTGGAGGGAAAAAATGGGGAAATGGTAGATATATTAGAGAGGGGCAAAACGGTCAAATAAAATATAAATTCACCGGAAAATTCAAAAACTTGTCGGGGAGAGGGTTTACCAAAACGTTTTTGTCCTTACAACTTTTTTTTATAGGGGGGTTTTTCGCAAAATCCACACTATATAGGGGGGTTGGCGGCAATTTTTTCTAAGTTAAAAGGTAAAACAGTTGAACCATGCACTCATTGTTTGTATAGTAAACAACATAGAGTTTCATTTTGCAAGCCTAGCCAACCACGTAGAAGAAAGAATATTCTTGATTTGGTGCATACGCATGTTTATTCTTTGATTGAAACCTGGTGGTGCATTATATTTTGTCACATTTATTGATGGTCGCTCGAGAAAAGTTTGTGTCTTTGTTGGTAACAAAATACTAGGTGTCGAGGTTTTTAAAGAGTTCCACGCTAAGGTAGAATGAGAGACGAGTCGAAAGCTCAAGTTTGTACGATCATATAATAGTGGAGAGTACCGCGGTCCTTTAGAAGCCTACTGCAAGACATATTGCATTAGACTCGACACTGTTAAAAGTTAGCTTATATCACCGACAATTTTCTCTCTCTATTCCCTCACCGCTCCTATCAAATAGGATGCTAAAATAGTAAATGCAAAAGTAACTATCAAACATTTAGAAATTTAGTAACGTTCACGAATAACGTAGAATGTTATACGTGTGGAATATAATTGATGAGAGTAATTATAAATATCGATTGAATTACAATTTTTATGAACTAGATAACGGGGGTGAGTATACATCCAACAAATTCGCTTTGGTGAAGCTATAACAAAGATTGGATCATTGATTCTGGTGTTCTAATGACATGACAGGAGATCTGGAGAAGCTCTAGAACAAACAGAATCATTAAGGGGAAAATCATTTGGTTATTGCTAACAACACTAGATTGCCACTCACTCACATTGGTAAAACTGTGATCACGCCTCGCTTTTATTAAAAAAAGGTGAGGCTGGAAAATGTTTTCTATGTTAAAGGAATGAAGAAGAATCTCTTGTTGGTCTCACAACTGACATCCTTTAAAAATAATGTTATAGTTGGTCCAAAACCGTCCAAAGTGCCTATCATGGAAGGGTGTAGACTAGATTCTATATATCTGATATTGAACAAGAAGCTTATGTCGACAAGACTAGAAGGAATGAGACGGCTGATTTGTGTCATGCTAGACTCGGGCATGTCAGTTATAACAAGTTGAGAATAATGATGGAGTCCTTGTTGGTTGGACTACCGGAAGTTGATGCTCAAGCGGGCATTTTTTGTATAGGTTGTCAATATGGAATGGCACACCAATTGCCACGTAAAAGAGTCGGGATTCAAAGCCAAGGCATCATTTGAATTGGTGCACTGATGTCCTTGGCCCAGTTAAACAGACTTCAATAAGTGATAAGAAACATATGATTACATTTATTGATGATTATCCAAGATAGGCATGGGTCGATTTTATGAAAGAGAAATCCGAAGCCTTGTCCAAGTTTATATCATTCAAGGATGAGGCAGAGAAACAAGTTGGTTGTAAACTACAATTTTTATGAACTAGATAACGGGGGTGAGTATACATCCAACGAATTCAAACTTTATCTGAAGCAGAATCGGATGCGTCATCAGTTAACTTGTCCTCACACACCACAGCAGAATGGAGTTGTAGAGAGGAAGAATCGGCATCTTACTGTAGTACGTCGAAGTATGTTACATGCCAAAAATGAATCCCCCACAACTATGTTGCACAGAGACAGGGTGGGAAACGCGACGGGTATAGGTACGGGGACGGGGAAACGACAATTTGCTAAAATGTAAGAAACGGGTACAGCGAAGAACTTCATTATTTTATTTTATTTTTAAATTTTTAAATTTTGTATCTTTATTATACTATGAATTTAAAATATTAATGGCTAAGAAAGCAAAATTACTTTCTCTAACAAATAAATTGATATTATAATAGATATGAGAGATAAGACTAAAGTCTTTAGTGCAAACTGCAAAGCCATTTTGACCGGGCCCACCCCATTTTTCCACTTCCACTTGTTAAATCTCACTATTCACTATGACTACCAATGTCTCACAAAATGCAAATGCAAGGCACAATTCTCAACAAGTTTCAAACATAAAAAAAATCAAAAAGGTTAGGAGAGAGAAGAACCCAATCGGCAACAAAGAGGGGACGAGACAAAGGTGTCATTATGTCTTTGAAGAGAGAGAAAGTTGCACAAAATAAAAATCGAAGAGAGAAGGATGGAGACTGAAGTGACGTCGGCAAAACCAGACATCGCCGGCGAAATAAGATAAAGGAGGAAACGTGCGAAATATTGCCGGAGCCGTTTTCGGAATGTACCCACATGTTTCCCGACTGTCCCAAGTGCATGAGAGACGGATCTCCCTGTTTCTGGGACGTTCAGGCCACGTTTCCTAGCCGTCCCCATCTCGAGACGTTTTCGGTACATGGAACGGCACCCCACAGATGTGATTAATTCGATTACTGCAAGCAAGATTAGGTTTTATCTCACTATTTCAGAAGCTTTGGAATGTGAAACCCGCCGAGTCATTTTACGGTGTTTGGTTTTGTTTGTTATGCATTTGTTCCGAACCATCTCTGAGGAAAATTTGATAAGATTGCAGTTCGATGTGTATTTGTTGGGTATGATACTCAACACAAAGGGTGGAAGTGTTGATCCTTCCACGAGACTCTGCTACGTATCAAGAAATGTCGTGTTTGATGAAGCACCTTCATGGTGGTCACCACAAGCAGTGTCTGTGCCAGATTCAAGGGAAATGAAAGATCAGTCCAAGAGAGAATGGGGCAGGAGAAAACGCAATTGCAGTCACAAATAGAACAAAAGAAGATGGTATAGGGATATCAAAGGGAAAAGAGTGATTGATGTCGAGTCACCTGAAAAACTGAAGAGCCCATGGCAAACTGGAATATACAATATTTCTTTGAAAGACGAGAAACCTAGTCAGATTGAGGAGTCAAATGAAGACTCTACACCACCTCTAGAGGTCACCCAAAATCAGAAAGCCAAATCCAAAATATACAATTGCTGTAACATTGGAAAATGATAGTGCGATTCATTTGAGGAAGCAGCTGAATAGAGGCAGGCAATGAAAGAAGAAATGGATGCACTAAATCAAAATCAAACATGCGATATAGTGTCTATGCCTACACATGTACAACCCATCTCATGCAAATGTGTCTACAAGCTTAAGACGAAGCTAGATGGTTCAATTGAGAGATACAAAGCAAGACTAGAGGATTCTCTCAACAATACGGGGCTAGACCATGACGAGACATTTAGTTCAGTGGCAAAAATTACTAAAGTAAGAGCGTTAATAGCATTAGCATGCCAATAAGTCATAGAAGCTATGGCAAATGGATGTTAAAAATGCTTTTCTCCATGGGGAACTAGTTTGAGATGTCTATATGAATCAACCAAGAAGGCTCTATGTGGTTCGAAGCAAGCACCAAGAGCATGGTATTGAAGATATCAGAATTCTTAATAAGATGTGGTTATTCAGTGACACTAGCTGATTCAAATTTATTTGTGAAAACTCGAGATGGAAAGCTAGCAATTGTTCTAGTGTATGTGGATGATCTAATCATCACAGGGGATGCCGAAGATGAAGTAAAACACATTCGAGCTAATCTCTCTATTCACTTCCAAATGAAAGAGCTGGGAGAGTTCAAGCATTTTCTTGGCCTAGAAGTTGAATGGATGACTGAGAGATTATTTTGTGTGAGCATAAGTATTTTGAAGATTTGTTGGGAAGATATGAAATGCTAAACCGAAGGTAGAGACTTGGGAGATGCAACAATATATCGACAACCTGTGGGAAGTTTTATATATTTAACTCTGATAAGGCCTAATATAACATATGCAGTTGGATTAGTAGATAGATGCAGAATCCCAAGAAAAATCCCTTCGGAAGTTGTGAGAAGAATCTTGCGATATGTCAAGGGCACAAATCGACTCCGGTGTTTATTTTGATAAAGGAGGAGCGTGTGAGTTGAAGAGTTCTTGTGATGCAGCATAGCATAACTGGGGTTGAATATATAAGACGATCAACAACAGGTTATGTGTTTATTCTTGGTTCTAGTGCCTACTGTATCATTGTCGAGTACAGATGCTGACTATGGTCAACAACAATGGTAGCCCAAGAATGTGCATGGTTGACACAGTTGTTGAAATACCTTCGTCATCCTACTAATTATGGTGTCAAGTTATTTTGAGATAATCAGTCAGCAATAAGACTTGTAGAAAATACGGTGTTTCATGCAAGTACTAAACATATAAAGGTCCACTATTTTTTGTTCGAGAGAAAGTACTTCTAGGGGAGATAGAAATGAATCATATCAAAAGTGAAGCCCAGGTTGCAGATATCTTCACCAAAAGTCTCAACGTTGGTAGTTGAGGAATTCTGGGAGAAGCTTGGAATGATTTTTGTGAAGCACTCAAAGAGAGCTGTCGTTGAGGGGGAGTGTTAAAATTAGTTTGTCACGAACAAAACTCTCTCTCTCTCTCTCTCTCTCTCTCT
>BSSO01006455.1:0-11938 GCA_030267885.1 Mesembryanthemum crystallinum
ACTCCCTTCTTTCATGGCTTCTTTGTTGGCAGCAGCAACAAACTAGGGGATGTTATAGGAGAGAATAAAGGTAGGAAAAAAAAAGAGGAAGAGTATAGAACAAAAGAAGGAAAAACATGTGTTTTTCAAATTGAAAGTTTAAATTAATGTCTTTCCCAAATTTACAAGAAAATATTTGCAATTTGTAGTGCAATTGGTACATTTGAGCTAGCTCTGTTTTTTACGGCGTCTAAAGCCTGCGCCCGGTTTCAGCGCAGGGGTCAGAAAGTTGCGTCTTGTTTGAGCGCAGAGGTAAGCAAGCTGCGTCTGAAGTAGATTGCTTGTACTATTTATGTTCATAGTTCAATTTACTCTACTCAGACGATTACTTCTCATAGGCTATGATTTTACTTACTGATTTTTTTTTAAAATTTCTGTGAAATAAAAAATAGAATTTATCAAACTAACACTGTAATAGGATAGGGTGTAAATTTAAAACAAGGGTATAATTATCGTTTTATTTTTTGAGGGTGTTGTATATTTTAAGTAGGATGTTGTATTAATGCGAACTGACTCAACACACAAAAAAACCCTTGAGCTTCTTAGAGAAGCTTAAGCTTCCACCTAGATTGGCCAATAACCATTTTACCAACTTTGTGGGCCCTGCATGGTGACAAAACCCAATATACAGAAGCCCACAACACAAGCAAATTACCGAAGTCAACTTCGGTCCTTCACAGCAAGCATACTTTCATAGTATTTTTTTTCTTTTGTTTTATTTTATTTATCAAACAAACTAAATAAAATAAAACCGACTCAAATTAATTAGTTTGGGATTTGGGAAGATATCCCAACAGGAACAGAGGGAGTAGTAAGTAATGTGGAAAAAGTGGGAGAATTGAATTGAAATAGCCGCACAACAGATAGGATGTGGAAGGGGATTGAGGATCCTTTGGGTTTACGTTATATCCCTTATTAGCAAGTATATTGAGCAATACTATGCATCTCTAATAGTAGACTGAAGTTGTATGCACTTGCTAATAAGGGGGTTTCAAAAGGAATACAAAAGTGGACAAATCAACAATGAAAAGAAAATATAATTGAATGGAAATAAAGGGTTCTTTTGGAGAAATGTAGAATTATTGTTAAATATTTTGGCAATGAAAATTTTATTTCATAGGAGACAAAATTAAAGTCACCTCTTAGTTATTATCTCCGTATTTTTCAAATGTTTACAAACCATCAAAAAATAAGTACCTCTCAAATATTTACAAATCAAATTTTACACACACTCCTCTCCATAATACCCCTCCACTATCTATTTTAAACAATTAAAAATTCAACTATCAGATCAACTTTACAAATTAAACTCATTTTTTATTACTTTTCATTTCTCTCTTTAACACTTATTAATTGAAACATATCCTTACATTTTTTTAATTGAAACACTCTCTCTCTCTCTCATCTACTCTCTCTATCACTCACCAAAAAATTTAAAATACTCATCGGCAAACACTACTCTCTCATTGTAAATCTGTTAAACCATTATGGCATTATTGGAAACAAAGCCCCCCTCTTTTGCTGTCTTAATTTTCGTACTCAAATGGTTTGTAAACATTTGAAAAGTACGGAGGGATTATTATGTAAATATGAGATTAGCTAAAGTAAAAATTGCTTACTAAGACCCTGTTTGACAACGTTGTCAGTTACCGGTTTTCATTTTTTATTTTTTTTTTAACTCAAAACCAATTTTTGAAAACCACTTTCTTTGGTTTCCAGTTTTCTGTTGTCAATTTTGAAGAATAAGTAGGAAATTTTAAGCACCAAAAATTTCAAATTTAAATTGAATTTCTATAAGGAGTTGAAATTTTTTTACAACCAAAAATAATTGATAACTAACAACCATCCCGAACAGTGCCTAAAAATAGTCGATATTTATGTTGATTGCTTGGTTTCCAACTGACCACTGCTTTAGAGCTGGGAATACCTAATATATGATGCTATAATAGTTTGTGTGTTTGTTCACTAATGACTGATAATGTTATGAACCTTAGGTTGTGCTCCAAAAGAATCTAGAAAAAAAAGGGAACAAGAAGAAATAATATATGGGATTTAAATTTGTGGGGTTAACGTTGCTGCGCCGTGTTTTACCCACCCAAAAAGGAGAAGGACAACACATCATGACATTCACTGCTGCCATCTATACTTTCTCATGCCTGCCAGGAGATGAGAAAAGCTAAAAAAAAAAAGAAAAAGAAAAAGAAAAAAAAAAAAAAAAAAGAAGAAGAAGAAGAAGATGTCTTCATGTGCCTACCTGTTGGAAATTGGTGTGCACATTAATTAATGCTCAAACACCACTATGAAAGTTTGCAGAAATCATAGAGATTGAACAGGTTCATCATAATCTGATGCTGTCATGAGAAAAAATCATTATCTGATGATTACAAAATACTGACAAGTTTCTCATAACAAATACTCCCTTCGTCTCCCTATATCTTCAATACTTCCTTTACACAAATATTAAGACAAGACTTGAAAAGTCGAAATTGCCCATAACTAGCAAGTAGGAGTTTGGTTGTTTTGTTTATCTAAGGGCAATAGGGTCAATTTGTGTATAAAATATGTCTATATAAGGAACTGCTGAAGTTATAGAGGGATGGTCCAAAATAGAATCTATTGAAGATATAGGGGGACGGAGGGAGTAAATAGGATGAGGTGCAAATTTGTTGCTGAATGATCATATCCTATAGTTTTCTATAATTATGTTACTTTTCTATAAATATGTATTGAGGTGAATTCAGTTATGAGTGATTCGAGACTTGGAGTTCTAGTACTCACTCAGTTGGCAGGTCTATATTTCTCCGAGTTGAATGTTTGCATGTCTTAAGATACGTTATAGTGTGGTTGTGATTCATATGAGAGCATTGCTTTTGATGAGAATATAGTTTAAAATTAGATTGTTGGATCTCAAAATCAATAGTCCAAATATGATCTCATCAGGTTTTCAACATAAGCAATGCTCTGATATGATTCCGATTCAATATACATATATATGTACTCCTTTCAACATAGTATTATAATTACTACTTTGAAAAGATGCTAAAAAAAAAGTACTATGTACTACTAGTTTTAAGTTGAGTGACTGTAGGTACTAGGTAGGAAAACCATTGAGGGAAGTTGTGAGTGTTTAGGTGGATAGTTCATGTAATGCACATTACAGGGGATAATAGATAATGTTATTAAGTAACATACTGGAGATTAACCCTTTCTTTAAAAAAGGCCTCACTTATCAACATCAAGCTAGAGATATAGTGAACCATGGAGCAAGACATGCATGACCCGCCAAATTCGTGAAATCGAGCTCAGCATTTCGGTTATCCGATCCCTATGTAATAGCTCTACTCATTTCAACTGAATATTAGTATGTGTAAAAATGAATTTGGTCATGCGCAAGTATTCAAACCTTGCTTAATAGTTAGGATCACATAACAAGATTCCGACCAAATGATTAGCAAACTACATACCTAATTAAGGATGAATTGAACAACTTAACAAGCTTCTGAGTGGTGAATATGAACATTATTCCAAGGATAAAAGGTAGCCAACGAAAATGGCATTAAGGTGAATTCTTAGTTAAGAGAGATTTGAACATGTAACAATGCTTAGAACATTACATATATATCATTATATGAGGAGAAAGATTTAATCTATATACTACATACTTCACCATTGTCCANAAAAAAAAAAAATTACCTACATGCAACACTACTAAACAGTGATGCATTATTAATATCACGTTCACACCACACAGGCTTACTTTTTAGAAAGCTAAAGAGATCATGCTACAAAATTAGTGATGACAATTATACATAGTACATTTATATTGCTAATACTACTATATAATACATATAGCTAACAGATCATTAAAGCATACCAAATTGTAAACAAAACAAACTAGCCATGGTTTGTTTGTGATGGACTACTTCCACCACCACCACCTCCTCCACTGCCACTGCCACCATGAGAGCCGCCAGCTCCGTACCCAAACCCGTTTGCGCTACTTCCCGAGCTGTAGCCCCATCCGGAGCCCGATCCAGATCCAGACCCAGACCCAGACCCATATCCGTAACCAAAACCCTTACCAAACCCAGTAGGGGAATGACTTGACCCATACCCATAACCCCAACCACTCCTAGGCCCGGATCCCCAGCCCCATCCGTAGTCCCAGTTTGGGCCGTGGGCCGACCCGGAGGACCCCGTTGGGGTGCCATCGTAGTCAGGTGGAGCTGAGCCCTCACCTAGGCCGCGTCCAGCAGCTAGGGAAGTGGTGAAGAGCATGAAGGTGATGACTAAAACATAGAGTACTATTCTTGTGTGATGACACATTTTTGAGTTGGTACTTTGGTGATAATAATTTTTGATGCTAATGCTATATAATGAGGCAAGGGATAAGGTTGTATATATAGTAAGGGGGTGGGACCAAAGTGCTAAATTGGTTGTATTAAAGCAAAGATATTGTCATGATGTTCGTATTTTAAGAATCTCTCCTTGTTTGCCAAAAAAAAAAAAAAAAAAAAAAGAAAAGAAAAAAAACAACTTTTTACACTGGTAAATAAGGCATTACTTATACATCAGATCAGGGGTTCAAGCCTCTTGAAGAGCACCTAAACGAATTCATCCGTGAAATACTCGAGTCTATAGGTTAGAAAGTGCTCTTAAGCCACGCTCAAAGAGGAAGGAAGTTTCTCCTTACCAAAACAAACACACACACACAAAGAATCTCTTTTGAAATGAGGTATTAGAAATGACTGATTTATGCAATCAAGTTCGAAAAACTAAGTTTCCGATGAGTAGGGATCAAACTATTAAGAGATATGGGATAAAGATGTCCCCTCCCAATGTTGTACACATAAAATTATAAGGGTAACATTCAGTGAGGTATACTGAGGTTTAACGTAAATACATATAGGTATACCGACGTTTCAAAAAATACATTGAGATATATTACTTTTGGTGAAGTTGAGGGCAAATTAGAAAAACATACATATATATATTACAAATTTAAATCTCTTTTTATCACTAACCGCCTCATGATTAAAAGAAATACGAATGTATATAAATATATTTTGGCCCCTTCCAATATCAGCTTCTAGCTTCGTCCTTGCAAGTGAGAGTATACTGCATAACCGTTATAATTTGTTTCTTTTAGTTTAAAAATTAAATTAGAAAGTACAATTCCACCTTTCTTTTTTATAACCTCCTTCAATTAGTTCAAGGGGAAGAAGAAACAACAAAATTAGGAAAACTAAATTATGACGTACAAATTTATGCATCTTTCTTGTTGGAGCGAGGCTCACACTTGAATCCCAATTTTTGAGCTTATATAATTTATCATTTTAAATATCTTGTTATCGTTGGAGATGATTTTAGCATATAACTTGAAAATGAGTCGAGCTTTTTTTCTTTCTTTTTTTTTTTTTTTTTGGAACTAGAGATCTACGCTGATTCTTTGAGCCAAAAGTAATCATATTAACAATGGGTTAACCCAAAATGGGGCTTGGTAAAGTGATCATCATAGTAGACAATTTATGTATTCACAAGAATGAAACTCTGGACCTTAATTTTTTTTTAAAGACGAGAGTATCAAATCACTCACGCTACCCGACCAATGCAACAACAAGATTTTAGCAAAGCTACAGCTATAACTCACAGTTACAGCTGATTTTTGAAAGTTATTACCCGTATTAACTTTTACTTGACAACTAGATTTTGAGTAAAAGTTACAGTTTGAAGATGCAACTTGTTCTTTTTTCTCTCTACTACCAAACAAGATTTTAAGCAAACGATATAGCTACAACTCACAGATACAACTAATTTTACCAAACATATCCTAAGGCTACTTTAACTTAGCTAGAATGGCACTTGTGAACAAAGACATGAACCTTTTTTTTGTTGTTGTTTGAGCCGGTGGCTCGTGATCGCTTTTTTTCATATGCATTATAACAAGTTCAAGTGTTCAACACATACGCATGTAGATGAGACATGAGAGGGTGTGACGTGACATAGTAGGTGTATTATTATAAGGGGGTGTATGTCATGTTGTTGGGGAAGTGAAGAAATAGTAGATTAACCCGTGATATGCACTATATATGTCTTCTAGCTTTTCCCTACCTAAAAAAGGTACGTGTCGTTTTAGATGAGGATTAATTGATGAGCAACAAAAGTAGTACTACTAAACCTTAGAATTGCATGATCTAACTAAATGAAAATGCGTCCCAACCGTCTGTGTAACATGAAAATATCTTTTGTACAAATTCTTTTTCCCCCAAGGTAAGGATGTTGGATGTTATGTCCCAAACACCTCGGGTTTTTGGTTTGCCCATGATGCCTCATGAATTGGTAAAGGCTCACAATCATCGTTAGGAGCTGTTCGTTCACTGCCCAATTCATTCCATACGAAAATTGCTCCAGTCGAACTCTCCCGAGGCCTCGCAGTGCCACCCGGACGGGCGCCTGCTGCAGACAACAGCTATACTCTCGTCAACTTGGCTCGGGCAAGCGCCTCCCGCACCCGGGCGGGCGAACTGCTTTGGAGCAGATCCTTTCTCTCGACATCACAGCTCGTCCGGGCAAAGCACTGGGCATTCTCCAGCCCGTTGGGGCGGGCCATCCTCGGGCCCAATACACGTTTTTGGCACGGGATTTGTGTGAGCTATAAAAATTGCTTATTCTCCAAGCAACTTATATTCCTAATTCAATTGGGATTTCTACAACACCTTGCCTATTTATGGGACATCCTCAACACCTTTGAAGATCATCCACAAAAGTTTTATTGAGCTGATTCACCAGTTTTTGAGAGAGAAAATTAATTTGTGAGTTGAGAGGTTAAGTTCTTGTAATTCCCTTTTACACACATCTGTGTTTTAGGATCCTTGTACTCTTCTCATATTATAATGAATTTTGCCTTCAGTGCCCATGGTTTTTCTCCCGCTTCTCGGGTTTCCACGTAAAACTTTGTGTGTTAAATTTGCCTTTTATTTTCGCTTCTCTAATCTTTCAATTGTTTTGTGATATTGATCGCTTCCGCAATCGCTCTATTTCCTAACAAATGATATTTTGAATTGGGGGTTCATTGTTGATTAGAATGGAATGTCCCTGCATGATGTTTAAACCCTTCCAATTTAAGCAACCAAAAAAAAAATCGGTCTACCATGTCTGGCAACTTAAACACAACCTTTCTTTCTGTCAAACAATTGTGTAAGGATAATAATTGCATGGTTAATTTTGACTTCTTTTCCATGTAAGAATGATAAGAATCGAGTTTTCAACTTCAAAGTCGTGAGACTGCTAATCATCACTTAGACATCTCTATTTCCTTAAATTCTGCTAGGATTACATAGCAACCATTATCCAGGAAAGGAAAATATCAATGATTAAATTGATAACATAGATTTATAATAACTAATAATTAGTGTAGAATGTACATATATCCACTCAACATACCCACGCACATCGCCAACCAAATCAAATGCAGCCTCTTTCTACAGAGATCACACTTTCTTAAAAGTAAACTTGACTTTGAAATCTAACAGTTTCATTCGGCAACTTGATCTGCCTATTAAAGCTCATTTTTGTCAACTTCATCTTGCTTTTGTTTCTTTGCAAATGCAAATTTTAACCGTGATTTGAGTAAATTAGGAAGACTTGTGGACAAGGTTAGATTTTTACGAAAATACACAATAGATAAATCGCAAAAGCAAAACAAACCACATCGAAATCACATCTAAAAATAAGATATAGAATATTCACTAATATATTTATCTCAACTGACACTAATGAAATTAACTAAAATTAAACATAAAATTGTATAACTGTTGATAAATTGAATCGAGCACACCCAGTTAATGTATATGTTAGTACCATTTTATCTTCTCGTAATATAGAACAACTCACATGTAAACTCTTAATTAATACCAATCACTTTGCTTGTCAATTTTAAATATTATCAACTAAAATTAAGATAGAAATATTATTCTACTAGTTAAGAATGCCCCTTTCGGTGAATGTTATTTTTCTCTTAACTTTCGGTGATTTTTTAATGCAGGCACTTTCCCAATTGTTTTGCTAGGTTTTGTTGGTGATGAGGCTGATATCGTTATGGGATATCAACATGTTGGGAAGACAACTTGCATGGCTTTTTCAATCAATTGATGATCCCACAATCAATTGGGATTTTGAATGTATAATCTTTTGTATTCCACCCAAACATATTGGATAGTAAAAATATAGTGGAATGAAGTTGAATTGATGAACCAACATGAAATATCCAATTCAATTGGATATATAATTTGTAAAACAATTGGATAGTAAAAGTTCACCCCCTACACAAAGCTAGTGGGGATGATATATACAGTTGAATGGGACATCTAAAAATACTCTTAGTGAGTGATATTAGTTGGAGCAGTCCACTAGGCTTCTTATAAGCTAATTTTCTCTCTCTAATTCTTACGATGTGGTACACTCTCATTTTTAGCACTCCACTCTTACATGTGTGTCCGCTTTCAACTTGGCAAGCAGGTTGGAGATAGGTCAATTTCCTATTGGGGATGGACTTCAATTAGGTACAAATGCCCCCTATTCGGGCTGCTGAGCCTAGGGTTGTCAATGTCTGACGACACGACAACACGACACGAACCAGACCCGAAGTTATTGAGAAAAACACGAACCCGACACGATACGAACACGAATTACACGAACCTGACACGATTTGACCAATTTGGTGTGGAATGTAATTATTTTGAATTTTATGCAATTTTTGTGTAGTTTAAAGTTGACACGAAACCAAACACGAACACGACATGACCCGACCTATTTGACAGCCCTGCTTAGGCCTTCTTGCTCCAAACAATCATCAAATCTTCTCCACTTACGTTAACAATGGCCCCCACCTGAGTCATTAATATGCCAAAATCTTCTATAACTCTAATACCATATTAAATCTTCAACGAATAACATACGTCAAACCCGTACATGGAGAAGAAGTATACTATTATATGTATAAGTCCTTAAAGAGTTATGTTAGGAATTTTAGTGGAAGTTTTCAACAAGCTAAGTGTAGCACAACTTTAAGAATAAACCACAACAAACGATAAAGGATAAACAATAACTTCAGTGATAGATCAATAGGTATTGAATTCGAATTATGGGAGCCCTTTGCTCTCTTTATGGAGCATTTAAGCACATGGTATGGGTGAGCCGAGCAATTATTACATAATTCGGGACCAACGCTCCCTCTCTCACATAACAAGGGAATCAACTCCAAATCACCCACAAAAAACATACTAAATATCTTGTTATGTGAGAGAAGGGACCATTGGTTCGAGAATATACAATAATTTCTCGGGTGAGCATGTGCATCTTGCACGCTTTGAACCCAAAGGACATTTTTTTTCGATAAATAAATTTTATTACTGTAATAGACTATAGTTTAAGCATCCAATTAAAATATCCCCCGGGTTTTTGGAAAGGCAAGAGAGCATTCACTCAATCATGTGCTCAAAACTAGTAAGACGAAGAGTAATACAAACACCAAATTGAGAGTTTACAACCAAACAATTAAGAAATAGTCCCTCAAAGAGGAGCACCCAAACAACCTACTGTAACCTCCTATATGCTACTCTGCCCATTGTCCCTCAAAAAGTCCGCCCCCCTCAAGATGTCCACCCATGCTTACATTAAGTCCAAATGACATTCGCGTAATATAACATTGATTGGACCTTTAACCATTAGTTCAAACTTGTAATTAATTAAATTGGTTCCTTTACATTTTGATTCAGTCGATCATATAAACTAATTCAATACAAAAGTTTGTGCTTGATATATCATACATAAAATATCTTCCTTGACACAAGATAGCAAGGGAAAAAATATCTTGTAGTAACGGATATTGGAGCAATCAATAGAAGCACACAAGTGTTGGAGACAAAAAGAAAAGGCAAAAATAGGTCAACAATCTCCACCACCTACGAGCGAGGGAAAAGATTTGTAAATTTGTAATAATGGTAGCACTCATATGAAAAAGTGGATGTTATGCTGAGTTCGACCATGTGTTATCTGTAAACCTAAATTCCCCACATTCCGATGGTCACTATAAATATATCCTCTCTATTTTTGGGTCCTATGTTACCTGTTACTTCTTTTTCCCACTTGATCATCTAAAATATCTTGTCTTACAAAAATATCTTTCTCCATTTTCTGCTTTAGGCCATGCACTTGTTCATCTTTATCATCAATTGAGGTCGACTATCTTATGTTGTCAGGAATCAAGCCTAATATGCTTGGTGGGGGTATATTGAAATTTTTTCTTGGTTTGGAATCAATAATAAGTCTACAATTAGTTTGGGATGAAAAGTATTTCTTACCATATATGATGTCCACAAAGGCTCGAGATAATATGAACCATTTAACTTTTTTCGTGTGTTTAGTTATCACTAGCCCTCCCAAAGGGAGATCGAGTCTTATTCACAACATTAAACTCGCCTTTCGGGAGGGGAGTTTTGTCTTCACAAGAAAACAGGGCAGAGAGAGGAATACCAAAGCGACATAAGTCGTCCTAGTGGAGGTCAAGTTTTGTGAAGGAAACTCACCCTATGAGAGGGCAAGTTATAATCGATTATGCGGAAAAATAAATTAAGTGATCCGTTGTTTCCCGAGCTTACGTGGACACCATGGTGAAAAATACTTTTCATCCTAACTTAATTATTCTAGAACTATATTTGATTGCAACCCTATATCAAGGAAAAATTCAATTTATTGAGTTTGAGGGAAGGATTTGTAAGAATCGATCGCAATATGTTGGGAAAGTAAGAAGAGGCAAGATAGCAAAAAGTCCAATACGCGTGGTTGGCCAATCGATTTTTAGAAGCTACTTGTGCATCAACTTAGGATATCGTGGGTTTCTTATTCACTATATAGTTTCTTGTATGTTTGTTATAGGTAATATTTAGGAATATTATTTTGGTTGTAATTCGAAAAGTTGTATCCTAATGGATTGTACTTCCTAATTCTATTTTGAGGTGGATTAGGAAAGTAAGTATTTGGCTTGTATAACAAGCCATATCCAGTGCCTATATATAAGGATGAGTTATAGGCCATTCAGTTTGTGCTTAAACCATGGGTTGGAGATCAGAGCTTAAGGTGCACCAAGAGAGAACGCATCCGAGGAGAGGTACGCCAGAAAATAGAAATAAATACAAATGAAGGTTAGAATTGTGAGTGGTAGTATTTAATATTTTGTGTAGTTAGGATATTAATAATATAATAATCGTGGGTTGTAGTTTTTCTTCGCGTTTTCGGGTTTAAATGTAAAACTGTAGGGTTGTTGTTTTTTTTATTGTTACTATAGTACTACTATTTTCTGTGTTCAATATATTAGTGTTTGAGAGTAGTACAGTGGTTGAGATAACATATATGAAATAATACATATACATACATAAACTCTTAAGGTAACTGTATGTTAATGGTTGAGTCATTTTTTACATCATTTACACATTTGTTGTTAATTTCAATGGCTAATGTTATTGAGCATTGATTTTTTAAACCAATGACGACTAACGAGTAGCAAAACAACTGCCACTCTACAACCCTAAATACTCTTGCTTGACAATCGGTTCACTACAACCCTAAATACTCTTGCTTGACAATCGGTTCACTATATTTTTCTCTGTCACTAGCTCATAGTTACATTGGCTTTTGAATGAAATGAAACTCACCTCACAAATAATTAACTCTTTCCCATTGAAGATCAAAATAACATATTGAGGATTAAGCAAAGATAGGTGCGAGTAAAACCGGATAGTCGATCCAATTTTGATCCGAAATTCAAATATCCGAATTTCGGATTGCCAAAAACTTCTTTCCTATCCGATCCGATTTAAATTGTACATCCAATTTGAAACAA
>BSSO01006456.1:0-11937 GCA_030267885.1 Mesembryanthemum crystallinum
TGAATTGGTATTTAATAGACGTTGATGGAATTGCTATTGTAATAAAATTTCTCAAGTAATAGTGAATCTACAAAGACCTCGGTCTATACTATACTACTCCCTCCATTCTCAAATGAAGGTTACACTTGCAATTCCGCAACTCACGTGTTTGTGTGTTGCAGAATTTCAAGCGTAACCTTCATTTGAGAACGGAGGAAGTACTACTGAAAATTGCCTTATTGTGTGAGGCGGAATGAGTTTGTATGGTCTCGGATCTAAGCCCGATCCTTTTTCTTATGGGAAAGCCTTTCTGAGGGAACTCTCCCGCTAAAAGCCCTTTCTTAGAGGGCTAATATTGGAAAAATGCCGAAAACTCAATCCAAGTCTGCATGGCAATAGGCCCAAAAGTTCCGGGCTTGGGCTCATCGCCCATGTGGCTCGTTAACAGTAAAAAACATGAAAAATTTAGCAACAAAGCACGGGTGATGTTGGTTCATTCCAATTGTGGCTAGTCATGGGCCGTGTTGAATCGATCCACATATCTAAACCTTTAGGAAGAACAGCCCATAGCTCGGCTAGTGAGTCTCGTGATGCGTTGTGTCATTGTCGTGCCGTGGCCCATGCCATGCCATATCTTTCCTAAGGCGGCCCAGACATAGCCTGTCGTGCCATGCACGGGTGATGCTTGTTGATTCGATTTATTCAATAAAGAGTGACTTTTGTAAATGTTTATATTGATTCTTATTGATTTCTGTTGATTCTACTGATTATTATTCATTGTTGTTGAAATCAACAAAATAAGTTGAGGAGAAAGAAAAACTAAAGCATGCGGAGATCAGAGGGGTTGTTATTTTATTATTTTTTTTTATTTTTTTTTTATCACCTATGACCTACCACTTTCGACATTTTACCGTTCATATAAAATTTGCCTTTTAGGTATGATGCAATGAAATTTGGCATTATCTAGATCAGTTAGACTTGTGATAAATTTAACTATTTTATATCTCGTCAATAATTTGTAGCTAAAATCAAAATATGTCGGAAGAGCTCTCATACTTTGTTAAATAAGTGCACCATCACCTTTTCTTTCATTTTAAATTGTCAAGTTTGACAAAGAATTTTCTAATACTTGTTCACATATTATACTAGCTTTTCTTCTTAGAGACCTAAGAAAACAGAAAATGACACCTTTGTAAATGAATTAAATAAAAACTCATCTGAAGAATGTCATTTAAAAAGAAAAAAAAAAAAATTGGTCATGAATTTTTATTTTCAAGAAGGCAGAAAAGAAGTTTTACTGAAGTGTATAGATGACGAGATAAAGATTGTGAGTTCAAGTATCACTCTATTGTAATATTGGGTTTCCTTGCAATTTTTTTTTTTTATTTTTTGTGAAAAAAGAAAAAGAAAAAAGAGATATTAAATGATGAATCTATATGAATAATGAAAGAAAAAAAAAAGAAAAAAAGGAAGAGAGAGAAAGATTCGATGGATGTGAATCAGATGACGAGGCAATGAGGGGCAAATGACCACATCCGTTTCTGTCTCTCTCTCTCTCTTCATCTACTACTAAATCAAATATCGTGAAATTAATACTACTACTACTACAAGTAGTGATTAAAAGCGTTTTCGTTGCTTGTCCCGCCCGTTCCAGAAACTTTTTAGTGCCAAGTAATTCAGCAACGACGACCTTTTCTTCCATTGTCATCAATTTCTTTTTTTTTTTTTTATTTGAAGTTCTTCCTTCAACTCTTGAATTTCCACCACCAGAAATTGACTAATTCTTTTTCTCTGAAACAACACAAAATGGGGCCGATGAAAGAGGCAGAAATCGAGAGGCTTCCAATTGATCTTCTCTCTCACATCTTCCTTCTCATCTCTTCCTTCACTGATTTGGCCCAGTAAGTTGTGTTTTTCTCCAAATTACTCCATAGCTTTGAATTTTGGTTGGTTGTTTAATTTCTTGAAATTTCTAACACAATTTTATTGTTTTGTGGAAAAATAAATAAATAAAAGGGCGAGCTGTGTGTGTAAGAAATGGAGGGAAGGAGTGAAGCAATCGCTGGGGAGGAGAGAGATTCTGAGCTTCTCTGGCTGGAAAATGGATGATCACTCCACTGCTCGTGTTGTTCGCTTAGCCTATTCCCTCAAGGAACTTGACATGTATGAATTAGTACTATCCCCCTTTTTATCTATCCCCTGTTTCTTTGATCGATTGATTAAATACTTTCATAAATTGGGTATGTTTGATAGTAATTGAAACTTTTGATCTTAACTGTGTTCAGCTGCAAAACTCTTGAAAATCTCATTGTTTTTTACTTGCTTGGCTTGTAAATTGTTCGATTTATACTGGTTTTCTTTGTTTTTTTTCAGATTTTCTCTGTTTTCCATGTTTTTGCCATCAGTTTCGGCTCAAATTGAGTAAATTACTGAAATTGTAAAATTTGTAATTTTATCTTTGATATTTACCCACTCAAATGGTAAGTGGCAATATACATGCTACCTATAATAATGTGATGCTTAGGTAAGGTTCCTATTTCTATTATGATTTGTCAAAAATACTGTTGCTTTTCAGCTTTGGATAATAGTGGACTAAATCAGAGCTTTTCATGTTTAGGTTCCAACAAAAAACTTCTTTGCTTGTATGATTGGGGGAATGGGTGCTTGTGCATATCTTCATGTACCAAGATAAAATGTGTATTGATGTTTCATGTTTTCTTTCTGCACATTTCAGTTCGAGGAGTCGATGGGGGTGTCAAATAACGGACAATGGACTGTTTGAGATATCCTTGGCCAAGTGTGTTGGCAATTTGACCTCTATTTCTCTGTGGGGCGTCACAGGAATCACAGACAAGGGTGTTGTGCAACTGGTATGAAATTATGACACTGCTTTCCAATGGCTATCCTGATTCATTCATGTTTATGTTGTTGTTTGTGTTCATCCTCATATGAACTTGTTTGGAGCCTTAGCAAGCTTAATGCCAGCCTTATAGAATGTACTATGAGCTGAGCATATGATTGAGGAAATGGGTGTCTTAACGTCTATCAAGTTCGAGGATTCAGATATTCTTCATTTCGTTTTCCCTTTCTTAAGTTGGGAAACATTGTTGTGATTCTAGTTTCCTCTACCTTTCTTCTTGACATAACTTTGCATATTTCTTAGTTGATCTTCTTGTTTATCGAAAATCAGTTTTGGGGGATGGGAACTGGGAAGAGGCTGTTGCTTATTGCTAACGGCTTCAGAGGTAGAGGCAGTCTTCCTTTGGACCTTTTGAGTATTTTGCCTACCAAATTGAGAGTTCTTAGTTTTGTTTATGCTACATTTTTCAGCAAGTGATCATGTGCTGCAGTCAAATGCTTCATTCATCACATGCTTATGTTAGCATTAACACGTTATGTTTTAGATTTTTGAAACTGCAAGGTATACCTAAATAGTATATAGCATGTATCTACTTTCCCCTCACAGAACGGGCACGTTGCTTATTTCTTGAATATTACTGCTTGCCGCAGGTCTCAAGAGCTACTTCCTTGCAGCACTTGAACATTGGCGGCACATTTGTCACTGACGAATCTCTGTTTGCTATCGGAAACAGTTGCTTTCGCTTAAAGGTTAATAATTAGTGCCCAATTCTGCATGTCTTCTACATTTAACTCTGTGAATTAGGTGTAGTTCATGGTCTCTGATTATGGTTGTCTGTTCTATTTTCCAGACTATACGCTTGTGGAGTTGTCGCCATGTGACTGAGACTGGACTTCTTTTCCTTGTAAACAAATGCCGGAAGCTTGAATCTATAGATGTGTGGGGAACAAGGGTTCCTCTCGACTGCTTCATCGGCTTGCTTATGATCAGCCCTGCTTTACAGATCAAACCCATAGGCTTAATGCCAAATGCTGAAGCTATTTCAGTATAGCCTGTCCAGTAAGTTGGCTTATCATTTTTCCATTTCCATGTCTCGTCAACTTATGCAGTTTGTTGCACATGCTTATGAGTTGTGAACTATTGGAGAAAGAACATTTCTGTACAGATTGCTTCATTGAACGACCAATGTAAATGTATGTAAATGTGGTCGAAGAAAATACTGTTTTGTCATTGGAACCTCAAATATTCTATACATGCTTAGGATTTTATAAGTGTATGAATATTACATTATCTATTTACCAGCAATTTAGACCGCCTTTATTCATGTTTTTTCCTCCATTATATTTTCTGTAACCAGAGTCTGTGTAGTAATCATCTTGTACTTCAGTAAGAAGTGAAGTGACAACATCTCTTAACATATTTCATCACTTGAGTGTGCTCTGTTCTTACTATAATGCATTGACAGTGACAGGATCAGAGGCTGCTTGTTTTCTGTTTAATCAGCATTATCATCGCTGAACTTGAGTTGAAGGGCATTGTCGGAAAAGCAAAAGGCAGTCATCCTGCCAACAATTTGCTTTGTGTTTGTAGAGAGCGTTGTTGAAGCCATTACTCAATAAGAAAAGAGAAATGTATGCGGTTAAAAATATTGTCCACCGTTGTTAAAGTCATTACTCAATAAGAAAAGAGAAATGCTCCAACGGTTAAAAATATTGTCCACCAACCTTGAGGTTGAGGATTCAATTTTTATCGGCCTTGTGCCTCCCTTATNAAAAAAAAAAAAAAAAAGCCATTGCTCATTTTACTCCATTTCGCACTTAAATTATTAGAAACAAGAGTTTTGCAGTCCATGTCATATTTCAGGGTTCCTTTTTGTTTCTTTTTTTGGGTGAGGGTGGGGATGTGCCAATAATGCAAACATAGACAAACCTATCTTCATATATTTGACCAACATACATGGAGAAATAGACAAGCCAAGCAAACTACAGTTCGTGACGAAATTACATATCGAACTTTCCAGTGACTTGACATCCAGAACATACTAATCAATGTGCTATGCCTTTTAATTTCACACTACAAGTCTACAACTACTTTTGAGTCTATTACATCTGGACAGCCATCCCACAGAACCTGCAGTACAAGGGTACACTAAATTAGGCATTTCATAAGTTTAGCTCTTACGACAGTTCTTCCATAGTAAATGTATGGCACCAAATGACAAGCACTTCCATGACATCTTGCTGTGTTATCTATACATTCTTCACATTTGGCGGAGTTGCGTGGATTAGGAGCAACAATTTTAGCCAAAAGAAATGGTACGACAGATTTTAAGAACGGAGTTAGGAATAAACAAGGAATCCCGGCAGAAATTGATGGAAGATAGATTTAAGCCAAACACGAAAATTGTATAAACTTTGAAGAACTGATCTTAACTGTTTCCTTCTCGAGTTCTTCATACACAATGAAGGGAGGCCTATAGAATCGTCCTTAATTCAAACTTAATATGCCTTCACTTGAGATTTAAGAATACCAATTGATCAGTTTGAAATTACTAACCAATCACCTATCCACGGGCGCTTCCTATGATTTTCACCATAAAATCTGATGGAAGTTCAGATTTGGTTAACTAGCATGGATTCCTGTAGGCAGTTAATTTCATCCATGGAAAGGGAACAGAGAATCAGATATCCTAGTTCTCAGAGGGCTTTGTCAAGTATAAGCAGCCTCATAGCTTCACATTTCATGTCTTCCCATTCCTCCACATGCTGCCAAAGTTATTATGATCTAGAACATTCTTTTTCCAAAGTAGTACCAGGGTTCCAAATTTCCGAGTCTTTTAACTAGTTCCTTTATATCAACCTTTCATGTCTCAAACTGCATGTACAAGGTACATGAGCACATCTCACATGGTCTGATGTGGTGACATGATCTTAGACACTGAGATACCCTTTAACATCATCGGATCATGACACAGCTTCTCCAACCCTTCTTCCTTTTCTGTTCCAACACACACCTCTTCCCCAAATAAAAAAAGAACCACTAGGGAAAAACTTTATGTATAAGCAACTAATTTCAATCTTCTTGTCAACACAAGAACCACTAGGGAAAAACTTAATATATAAGCAACTTGGTCAATTTCAATCTTCTTGTCAAAACACACACACACACACACACATAAAGCCAAATAATACATGTCAAAAGCATAGCAAAATAGAAGCAGTTGAAGCGTACCTGATGAATTGTTTGTTGCCATCTCTGTTTTTGTCTTGTGAAGGCAAATTAGAGTGATTCCTTGCAGATATCCTCTGTAAAATTCACTACTTAATCTCAGTCGTCTATGGACTTCACTTACTGAAGCAGCTGGTGGTATATACCTTCTAGCTCCAAAATTTACTCCTTGCATTTTATAACCTGTCCTAATAAGAAAATAATTTTTGGTGTACTTTGGCGCACACATACTATAGGCATAGCAAAAAGACCATCAATAATAAGTGGAATAAACAGGTGAGTGCAACATTTGGATAAGTTGCAGCTGGAGCACGTCCAGATAACTGTACGGACCCCGAAAAGGTTCCACCAAAAGCTGGCGTAGCAGGAGAAGCCGTAGTTGGTTCAGGTACGTTTTTGCAAACTCCAAAAGGAGATCCTGCCTGCAAATTTAACAAAAGAAGCAATAGTTGGTAAGAGTTTACAAAGAAAGTGTGAAATCAAGGGTCTAATAACACCTGACATCCAAAACAGTAATTTACTACACATTTCCTGAAATGTAAGGATAGACAAAGGCATCTAAGAATCCTTTTATCTATGAGTTTATATCAAACAAGAACTAATGATGCAAAAGAGTTGGTTTGCATGGGGAATATTTTATATTTAAATCATTTAGCTTGAAGAAGCAATTTTAAAGCAATTTCCAAATATTTGAGTTGCTCATTAAATTAAAGTTTGGCCCAATCATAAATTTTGTTTCGTAACTAGTTGATATCTTCCTGTAACTGGGTAAATAGCATGGCACTATGCTCATGCTTTTTTGCCCCCCTTTATATCATGAGCAGGTACAAAAGTTTCACTCATTTCCACCCTAACCAAATTAATTTATGACAAACTTTACAACTGAATTCCGAAAAAACAGGCAAAGAAACCTCTTATATTGTGAATTGTCAAGCCAAGAAGCTGAAAAAGAAATTTTACACATTGTCCATGTGTCAAAGGAGAACAGAAAGTTGAACAAACCTGGCAGGCAGTTACAGTGCTGCAGCCACACAATCCACGGCCATTCATTCTATCCAAAATGTCGAAGACTCCTGCTCCATCACTCCTCTGAATTAATATGTATATGTTAGAATGGCTGATTTAGGAATATGACTATCAGTTCATTCCTATATAAATATGAAATCAATACCATGTAAAAGTTCACTGCTACAAAATTAGGCATCACATTCCCTGCTGCTTTGTAGCAGGTACCAACCATGTCAGCCAACGGAGCAGAGTTCTCTTTGCAAGCTTCATCCTCAACGGGATATGTGGGGAAGTAATTCATCAAGAAAAGTGATGTGCTCTTTGAGTTTAGCTTTTTTGATTCCTTTCTGTTAGGACATGAACCTTGTTTCACTCCAGGATCTCCAGCTAGAAAACCAAAGCACAACAGAGAAGTGTTAGGTACTTAGGTTTAACAACATAAAGTCATACAAGAACAGAAGTCATGACATGCATACATTCATTTTCGACTATGTATCTCCACTGGTAAGCGATTCCTTCCGCTTCCTCCTTTGAAGCATCAGATGTGAATACCAAAAGCCGCTGATTTTGTTGAACCATATCATTCACTGTTGGCCAATCTTCGCCTTTTTTTGGCATCTTAGACACAGGATACCAATACTTGTCTAGCCCAGCATTTGCAAACAGCCTAGTCAACCCCTTTGGAGCATGAACATAGTCTTCTATTATAATGGTCACAATCTCTGAGGGATTCGCACTCAGAAATGCTTCCACTTCCCTCAAAGTATCAAGTGCTGGTCCCTGAGCAATCGTATGACTAAGTTTGTAAAGACAAGTTCTATGTGTAATCACGCCCCCCCTGACCTGCTCAAATCGAAACCCAACAACGAATTTAAGCAACATAGATAGATAATTGGAGAGGGAATCAGAACATTACAAATGCGGTGATGTTATAGCAATGCCCCTGGAAAGAATGGCAGAGCCAAATGTCGTTGTTGAAGTCATACATGTCCAGCATCAATCCTCTAACTCCATTCTGTCAATCAATCACAGAGGGAATCATCAAGATAACTCAGTCATAGATACAGAACCTAAGCTCCCCAACCAATACAAGCAACTCGAACAAAGACGGAAAGTTGCGTACTCTTAGCTGATTGGTCACTGTATCTTCTTGATTGTAGAAGGTAATTCTCTGAACTCCTGCCAATTGAGGGGCATTTACATTTGAAAATGCATTATGGGTCACTAGCCATGTGTACTTGTTAAAGGGCAATCCACTAATCTGCTTCCATCAACAAACAACAACAAAAATTCCAAACCCACCAACAATTAGACACCACTTTTGACAACACAACTTCTAATCAACCAAAACTATCACACATTCATCAAAACTATGACCCAATTACATGATCCTAGACAAACCCATCACTAAAAATGGCAACAAAGTGACAAATTCAGCTTGAAATTCCACAAATTTGGCAACAATGATGAACAAGAAAGCTTACAATGGAAGTGGGTACGTTCGCTTGGCCTCTGGTGCAAACGGGTTGAGGCCTATTAGCAGCAGCGCAGTTGCCACAGTACAAGCCAGGCGCACAATCGGTGGTAGCTGAACATGACTCTAGAAGCTGTGAATTTTCCTTCACACTTTTAGCTTCAAATCCCAACAATCTAATTCAAAAACTACACAGATCTTGAATGAAATCTAACAAACAACCATAAAATTCCAAAAGGGACAAGAGCTATAAGTGCACAAAGCATAAAAATACCTGGCAATTGCCATTAGAGCAAGCTAAGGTGACATTGAAGAAGGAAGCTATGAACAGTAGCACAAGGATATGCCCAATTGCAGGTGCTGTGCATCCGATATGATGCCCTAAGCTTCGCAGCAACATGGGTTCCGGTGATGGAGAGAGAGAGAGAGAGGGAAGGAGAGAGAGAGAGAGAGACAAAGGGCTCTCGCTCTCAAGTCTCAACCACAAGTATAAAGGCAAATGAAAGGGGGTGGCTGTGTTACAGACTACAGTGGAATTATAAGTTCAGAGAAGATGCCAGTATGTCTTGGGCGTACTTTAACGCGGGATTCTAAGCCTTCTATCACCTCCTTTCCATTTTTGTTTAACAAGTACTGGTCCTAACTATTTTGTTCCTAATCCTAAAGAACTCAGCTTTAGGGGTACAAAAAAATAAAAAATAAAAAAAAAAGGAAAAAAACGGAAATTTTCTGTGGTATTCCCTAAACTTTTGCGTAATGCTGGTGTCCATGCTTTTTCAATAATGTTAGTGGTACCCCTAAACTTTGACTTTAACATTTTTCCTACCTTTAAACTTAGACTTTAACGTTTTCCGTACTCTAATGGTTGATGGAGCTCATTTTTCGTTAGATTTTTTTTTAGCTATTTGACTTAGTTAATGTATGGGGCACTGTAAAATGACTAATATACCCTTACATGCCTTAATTACACAACTGTTAGGTATTTGACAAACATTCCTCTTATAAATCTGTAGAAATTTTTTGGAGATTTGACAATGGTGGGTGGGTCAATTTATGAGGGAAACGCCTGTCAAATACTTAGCAGTTGTGTAATTAAGGCAAAAGTAAGGGTATATCAATCATTTTACTGTGCCCCATAAATTAACTAAGTCAAATAGTAAAAAAAAAATGGGATACAAAAAACGTTAAAGTCAAAGTTCAGGGGTACCACTGGCATTATTGGAAAAGCGTGGGCACCACTGGCATTAAGCCAAAATTACGGGGTACCATAGGAAATTTCTGAAAAAAATAAAAGAAAAAAACAACCACTAATGCTATATTTGGCAAAATTAGTTGTAGTTGCGAGCTATTGTTGTAGCAAGCTTCAAGCTGAAACTAGCTGTCAAGTGCCTTTCAAAAATTAGTTTTTGCTTCAAAAAAGTGTGTGATAGCTGAGAGGAAAAAAAAAAAAAAAACTATTTGGAAACTTCAAGTTGTAACTTTTACTTATTTGTGGCAAATATAGCCATAATAGTATGATGCTCCTTTCTGTAAGGCTACTCAATATATCGCCTATGTAATATATAGGGTGGGCCTATTATGTAAGTAATGTAGCAGTAATAATATATACTCATTTCATCCAAGCTTAATAGGCCATATATATCACCTAGATCTTGGATGAAATTAATATTGTTAAGGTATATTTATTTCACCTTATTGAATCACATTTCAAGTCATTTTGTTCAGTTCAGATTGTTCAATTTAGTTCAGATTGTTCTATTTAGATCATTCACTTTTCCTCTCACATCTTACTATTCATTTAGTTCAACTCAGGCCGTTCAGACAAGCTGAAAACACCCATAGTATCACTCCATTACTTATGTGTTAAGTACCGAGATATACTATTCCATGATGGAAACTAATCGAGTCGTCTTTAATTATTACGTTAAAGTTATTTTCTTCAGTAGTTTAGCATTTGCCATCTCTTTCTTCTCCTGCTTGTTTGTATGGGTGAACTAGCCTCTATAGCTCAATTATGTAAAAGACGTAGGAGAAAGAAAAGGAACTGAGAGCTGCTAATGATATCACTTCTGGGAAAAAAGAGGTATTCTAAAGTGGAGGAGATTGATATCATTTGATATGTGAGTCCAAAAATCGCTTTAATAATTAGTCCTCGTCAATCTAGAATTAGATAAAGTTATAGAGTAGTAGGTATATCCTTGATTAATTCTGAATTTATTATGTCTTTGTATTATTTGATTATTATTTTAGTGGTTGTCACATGGTGTGGGTGCCAAAGTGGGGTCAAGTTGTAAATATGGGTTTAAAAGATCCGTGCATCAAGTGAGTGCTATTGCTAATGTGTGCAGCAAGAATTTAGGGTTTAAATGATTGCGTGGAGTAATTAAATTTACTTGGGAAATTCCAAATGCCTTTCTTCCCGGCATACGCAAATGGTAAACCCAAATCCTCAAAGTATATGTTTATGTTATGGAGTAGTACTTATTTTGCTGAACTCTTTTGGAGAACATAATTCCCTCAACGCAAATATATATACGAATTAAAAGTAGTACCTTTGTAATGACAACTTTGTAAAAACAAGAGCATGAGGGTTAGGACATGATGGTATGGTGTTAGGGTGGCGGAGTGTTGGTTGAGGAAAGAAAAAAAGTAGTTAGATGATAAAGATTAAAGAGTTATGTGTGTTATTGGAGGAAAAAAAGAATGCATTTAGTTGAAAATGACAATATTGTTGGAAGGGACATTTCATTTACTTTGGTTTGCTACGCCTTAGGGGGAAAAATGGAGAAAGTTGAGGATTATTTATAGTAAAATTTAAATAGACTCAACCTATTAGCCTGAGCTGTCCATCGGACAAAAGTTAGAGTACGTGAGTTGAGTCTCTACTCTATTTAAGTCTGTTGAACAAAAAAAATACGTGCAAAGTCTAATTAAAACCTAAGCTCATTGTATTTGCAACTGTTAAAAAAATTTGAGCTCAAATCTACACATGCTCTCAAGAGAGATTCAATTGGGCTTAGCAAATTTTGGGCTCAACATTCATGATAGTATATACTATATTTGCACCGGTTGAGGAGTCAGAGTACGAGATACCCGTACTAATAGTTGTCCATAGAATCACAACACCTTTGGATAAATTCATCCCAAGGCCCTAAGCCTTAAACTAGTAGCTACAACAATTATAGTATAATTATTTTTTTTTGCCATGCAAGATCTCAGTAATATTGACAAAATAAGTAGGAATTTACAATTTTTTCTTTTGAGCAAAATAGGAATTTACATCTTAGGCCCCGCTTGGATTGGGGGAAAAAATTAGGGGGGTAATGGAAAAAATTAAAGGGCAAAAGTGGAGGTTGGAGGTGGTGGTGGGGGAAAGATTAAGGTGGTG
>BSSO01006457.1:0-11937 GCA_030267885.1 Mesembryanthemum crystallinum
TTACACCTCTCAGAAATTTCTCCTCTCTTCTTATTTCTTTCGAAAATTTCCAAATAAAAAGAATTATATATTACTAGTAATGGGGAAGTATGATTTTGCTATAATAATTATTAAAAAAATAATTAAATGATTTTATTAACTTACTTAATTAACAATTTTGAAAAGTGGAATAGAACCAATAGATGGGTCTCCATTGGGAGTGTTATTTATGAATTGGGTTAGGTAGATGGTGGGAGATGAGGTAGAAGAGAGAGAAACCCAAATTGATCCAATAGATGGATCACCTATTGGAAGTGCTCTTAAGGCTTTGCGTAATAGGGCTAGGTGTGCGTAATACTTCATTCTTAAAAAAAAGAGAAAAAAGCAAATAAAAGGCAACAAACACAAGAGAAGTAGAGAAGCAACTAGAAGCCTTAGGCTATGTTTGGTAATATTAGCCGTAGCTGTGAGCTGTACCTGTAACTGTTGCTTAAAATCTTGTTTGGTAGTTGAGAGAAAAAAGAATAAGCTTTAGCTTTTACTCAAAATCTAGCTGTCAAGTGAAAGCTAATATGGGTAGCTTTCAAAAATCAGCTATAGTTGTGAGCTGTAGCTATAGCTTTGCTAAAATCTTGTTTGGTACTTGAGAGAAAAAAGTACAAGATGTAAGTTTCAAACTGTAGCTTTTGCTCAAAAACTGCCAAAAGATAGCTTTTGGTGCCAAACATAGGCTTAGTCAGAAAAATTATAAAACACTGCTTTTCATTTTCTTCTCTATGCTTCGTCTTTGTTCTTTTGTTCTCTCTGCTTCCTCTTTCTGCTTCTGATTTTGTTCATCTTCCAGCGATATTGTTCAGTGGTCGCATCCGCCTTCTTGATATTTTGTTCGTCGCTGGGAAGAAGAAATTCACTTGCTCGATTGATTAACAAAGAAGTTCACGACGTTTGACGAGCGGCCCAATTCGTCAACGAACAATCTCAAAGTTTTACGGCATACAGGTTCAAAATTCTAAAGTTCTTTACCATGTGATGATTGCATGTATTACATTTGGTATTTTAGTGTGTAAGATGTTAAATAAGGATTGCATAGAAGGTGTTTGATAAAATTCTCCTTTCAGATTTTCTACTCTCAATTGGCTTGTGTGTGTATTTTGTACGATCTTGTGTTGCTCTTGTGTTTGTATTGCAATTTTTGCACTTTTACATCATGCATGCTTAAGAATCCTTGTTTGCTGCTTCGAAGTTTGGTGTTTGAATAGCATGGGTACATGAAATTGTTGGGTTGTGAATTTGTTTTTAATAAATTGCTGAGTGACATTAGATATAATGGTTTTTTTGGTTTCTTTCTTCATGCACTAAACCTTTTTTTTTTTTTNTCTAGGAAAGCACCAAGTTGTGTGGATTTGTAATTTTTTGAATTTGGGTTAGTATTCTACTGGCATATTTACAAATCAAAACACGTCAAGTTCACAAGTACAACTCTCACACTATCTCTTCATTCTTTACTACTTGATTACGTTATAATGGTTGCTCTTACCCAATGACCTCTTAACATTAGGCCTTAAGGCTTAAACCAAAGAGTGCTGCTTCTTTTGTAGCCAGTTGTTCTTGTAGTTTCTTAATCCTGTAAATTCAAAACTTCTCTTTTGCACTCCCCTTCACTAAGTTATGGTTGGACAGCTTGTATGAGCTATTATTGTATGTTAATTATAGCAACAATGTTTCTTTGTGCTAACTCTTCTAGCACAATTTGGTTCACTGGAATCTAAAGTCTCCCTTGTCGCATGCTTTGGACATCAAATTGATATTGCTACGTCAAATTTGCCAAGGTCAATAGTACAGATGCTATGAGTATGATAAAGTTATCAACAACTATTTTTTTCCCAACTTTACAAATGGGCTACAAATATATTGAGCCACATAGGAAAATAAGTTGTTCTACGACTACTTTTAGGGGTTCTTTTTGTCTTGTAAATATTTGATACATGTATTACAAATAGTTACAACAATGTAAATATTTTCTGGTATATCACTAGTGCAATGCATGTGCAGCCATTACTAGTTATTTTAAAAAGTCACAAAAATTAATCTATAGTCATCCAATATTCATATAAAGGCACCTCTAAGAACTAATCTTAACCCTTTATTTTAAAGATTAAACAACTACTAATTATGTGCCTGTATTATCAATATTCATTAGCCCGTATATGTACGTTCATGACCCATAGTCGTACATTTATCCGACTACAGCCTTACGTTCATCTGCCCATAGCCGTATGTTCATCGGCTTTAAGAGGAGAAATCTCGGCCATAGATCTATACAATGAATGGATAGGATGAGTTTTATATAAATATATATGACAAAAAACTCAAATGTGGTTTCAAAGTATAAAGTAGCCCTAAACGAATTTTAAGTCATCCAATTCTACTTTAAAGTCACACTTAAACTCTTAAAAGTCCAACTATACTGCTTAAATAATAGTCAATGAAAAGAGTCACCCTAATTATTTTTATAGTCACCCATAAATTTCTTAAAATCACCACTAAACTTTACTTTAAGTCTTGTCAGTAATTTTTTTTATTTAAAAAAAGCATCATAAAGTTATTATAAGTCACCCCATATTGATTTAAAGTTGGCTCTACAATTTACTTACAGATTTGCAATACATCAAAGTGTAGCTTCAAAGTGTTGTAAAGTCACCCTAAATTGGTTCAAGTCACCTAATTTTGTTTAAAAGTCACCCTTAAACTTATACAACTCAACTATATTGCTTTAAAAATGTCATTGAAAAGAGTCACCCTAAATTGATTTATAGTTACCCCGTATAACTTCAAAGTCTCCCTTAAACTTGGCAAAAGTAATATTTAAAAACTTTACCATTACCCTAAATGCTTTTAAAGCCACCCTCAAATTCCTTAAATGCATCCCAAACTTTACTACATTAGAAAAGTCATCATTATTTTTAATAAAGTCCTCCTAAATTAACTTAAAGTTACCCCAAATTGATTCAAAGTCAAACCAATAAAGTGGTTAGTGTGAGTGGTTCGGCACTCTCATCCTTTAAATAAGGTTAATGGTTCGATTCCTGTGAATGGAGAAACTGCTTGCGGTGAGCACTTTACCCCTTTCTAGGCCGACCCGGTGCGAACATGACTAATCTTGACCCAAAGGGTCGGTTTAAACATGTGGCCAAACCTTGATTCGAAGTCACCCCTACAATTCCACAAGCGTGGGTCAAACTATTAGCAGCTTGTCTCTAATGAGACTAGTCTCAATGAAGCCATCACATAGCCCAAACAAGGATTTGCTATCTACTAGACCGTTTCAAACAAGAGTTTGCCTGAACCAAATGACAAGCGTTTCCTAACATTAAACCCTTTCACTATTTACCCACCTCTCTTCCCCAACACCCCGCTACTCCTCGCCGTCCGACACGGTCCCGTCGCTTTCCGACACGGTTGCGGTCGCCCGTGTGGCACTCTAACACGGTCGCCGACTTGATCTCTGGTTACTTACTTTTCGGGCTGCCATTCTCTGGCTATCCGCAACGGTTAGTGACAGCACTACAGTTACATTACTCCCCTCTCTGTTTCACTCTCTGAGTCTTAAAGCTTAGGTCTTAGCGCCACTAAGACACTGGAAGCGACACGATACAGCAATTCGGTACCCTCTTACTCTTTCTTAATTTGTTGTCAAGGTATTTTCTTGAGGGTCTGTTGATCTTCAGTTGAACTTTTGGCTTTGAGATTATGTTTTTCACTCTTAATTTTATCAAAATTTATATCTAGGGTTTGATAGATGATCATGTAAGTGGCTTTGTGTTCTAAGATTGAGTGTTGAGTTGATTGAGGAACTGTTATGTTATGTTAGTAGTATTGAATTGAATTTTATGGATGAATTGGTTTTTTGAATTCAACTTTTTAGTTTTATTTTTATTTTTGAGTTGCTGTGCAGCTGTTGTGATGGTGGTAGTAGTGTAAGTATAATTTGTGAACTTTTAGTTGAAGACTTTGACAATGTATTCCCAATAATCGGAATCTTCCAAACTTGATACGTTTTGGCCCCTGAATTAGTCTATAATTTGGAGTAATGTGGAATTAGTTTTGATTAATGTTCAGAATTTCTTGAATACAGAACTAAATTAGTCTGCTTAATTGTGGCTTATTCAGAGTCGTCATTGTGCGAAAACATGTTTATTGTTTCTTTATACTTAAGGTTTGTTTATATTTTCTTTAACAGGTATGTTAATCAAAAGGACACTCTGATATTTAACTCTGTCTGCTACTGTTAATTCTTTGCTTTACTCATGTCTCTCCCTCTCCTTCTCCCTCTTAGGTAGACAATGCCCAGGACAAAAGAATAAAAGGAAAAAAAAGGAGAAAAAATAAACCACACAGAATCATTTTTCTTATGCATTTGAGTTTAGCATTGCTTTTCAAAATTGAATTCAAATATCTAATGATCTGTATTTTTATCATACTATTACAGCTTGTGACAATGGGTGTTATTGAAGATGGGACTGTGACAGGGCATTTACCAAGCACAGAGGTGTTTGCAGTTCACTACCCTGCATACCCTTCATCTATGTCCCGTGCTATGGAAACCCTTGGCGGACCAGATGCGATTGCTAAGGTAATTCTTCACATGCACCCCTCTCCCTTCACCCCAAGAAATAAGGAAAAAAAAGAAGTGCCTTCATCTATTATCTACCTTCTGTCTACTTTTACTTGATGTAGTGACAAATCCTTTAGTTTTTAAGATATTGTTAGCAGATCTGTTCATCACTTTTGGTACTGAGCATCTTGAAGTACACCTCATTTGAAAGCTTAGATAATTATTTTTTGGATAGAGATGAATGGTTATTTCCAGTCAGCTTTGGTTTCAATTTGTATGAGCAGTCACCTTTTCCAACTCCCGATGTTGTCCAAATAATAACCCCATTCGATCTTATGAAAGTTGCGACATACCTAAGGAAAAAGAAGTAACTATTATTCCTCTTTCGTTCTAATAGTGAGGAGGATCTATTTGCTTGTAATTTCAATCTATCAATTTGGAGCCAGGGTGCTTTGCTGTCTTAACAAGAACGGATTTCTTTCTAATTCAGCTTATAGTCCCCTAATTGGTGAGCCGTGTGTGCCAACAAGTTATGGAAGGGAGGGCATTCTCTTGCTATGTTTACTGTTTGTGACACAAATGGGTCTTCAACTGTTTGTAGCAAGTCTGCTAATTGAGCTTTGGTTCGTACTGTCAGGGAATGTGCTTATGTATGCCTACCGGTCGTTTCTTTGTCTTTCTTTGCGGTGTTAGGGCAGACTCTACTGTTAGAATGATTACCAAGTAATCTAAGCCTTCCTCACTTGGACTTAAATAGAAGAAAGGGAGTCCTTTCATGAAACTCAAAAGTACATAAACCTGAATGTGATTATGTCTCCTAAGACCTGTTTAACTCTTCAAGGGCTTGAAGTGGGACCATTTGTCCACATTCCTACTCACTTCTTCTGTGGACATTCTTAGCACGCTCTTGGCCAAATTTATTGTATTCAGAGTTTTGGAGGGTTTTAAGGTGTGGAAATGTCTGTTGTAACCCGGTTTTCCTTCCCCTTTCAGAAGTTAAGGAGAGGTTCTAAAATTCTATTTGTCGGTTTTGCTTTTTGTGCTTGGCTTTGGCTTGGGGTGAATCCTGTCCAGCGTAACTTTGCTGTTACCAATGTTATTTGTTGGTTACTTTCACTTCTTTAGCTAGGTGTTAGATTCAAAACTAGCTTCATACCATCTTGGTGCTTTTGTTACGGGGAAACCCTAGCTGTGGCGTATTTTGTGTCCCTGTATTGTGTTTCAGATGGTTGTAGTGAGATTACTGCTGTTTTGGTGTAGAATAACTTTTCTCCATTGTTCCATTTCCTTCAATTTTTTGTATTTTCTCAGTTTGTTCAATATTCTGGCAGTGGTCAGTGACTTGAAACTTGAAAGGTTGATGGGAGATTTCCTGCATGCTGTGTCATTGGGTGTAACAAGGATCATTTTGTGAGTTTGTAATGTATGCGTAGACCTAACTCCTGAGGTGGTGGCATTTGGGTCTTGCTCACATGGTGTCTAAGAACATATCCTTAGTGAAGAGCTGGTTAGTGCTTACTGTACTTTCCTATAGCACCCAATGCTGCTCACATTGAGTATGACATTCATTTGAAAGGTTGGGAATCTCAAGCTGGTGCTCTTAATGTTGCCTTGATCTTAATTACCTTTGGAAGTTTTTCTTTCAAGTTTCAAGTGGCATCAATCAGTGGATCTTACTAAGGCTGTGGACAAGTTTTGGACATGCCAGACTTGCCGTGCCGATATCAACATGACATGATGGGTTATGAGGTCCATGTATGACACTTCATTTTTCAGTTGGACAGGCAGCTAGTTGAGGGAGGAGGGAGGCAGAAGCAGATGGACACAAACTTCTGGGCTTTTGATCTTATGGAGTCTTAGAGAAACAACCACAGCTGGTAATTTTCTTATGTGTAAGAAAAAAGATCAGGGACCAACAAAGGTTGGCTTGATTGCCCATGAGTACTCCAACTGCTTTTGGAGTGGTATATACAGCGTGTGTTGTCACTTGTAGGTCTTTGCTGAGAAGGATGGTTGATAAGGGGAATGATTTGGCTCTTTAACCCCTAGAGAATGTGAGGCATAACATGGATCCTCAATCATTTTTCTGGAACTTTGGATTGTAGCCTGTTGTTAGTCGGTTAGTACAATTGGTAGGGCCACAGAAGTTAAAGTTTCTTCTTGGTTGGTGTTGAGAGAAAGAAGAAGAGCGAGGAGAAGGTTTTACAGCAATTGACCTCCTCCATTAAATATGATGGTGAGTAGGGCAGGGTTTGGGGGGAAAGGACGGGTAGGAATAGTGATCTTAGTTGTCCATTTGCAGGGTGATCAAGGTTGCGCCGTTGCATTTGTTCTAGATTGTTTGGGATGAAGGATTAGATGCTTAGATTGGGATGTGGTATGGAATGGGTTTGTTTGGACTGTTTGTTCAGGTTCACACCGTGGCCCCACCTCTGTATTTGCCCATTTTTTAATTGTGTTAATTACTTTTCATTTGATCTATGTACTTTTTACAATTATGCAATTGATTTTAAACTCTTAATCCATCCCGGTTTAAGTAAACAGGATGATAATAATCCACTTTTTACTCCTTGTCCTCTTATTTTGTATTTATTGTTCTAATCTTTATTAATAAAATTAGTTTTTCTTATGAAAGAAATGATAAGTCCACTTTTTAGAATTGTGCAAAAACTGAGCAGCTTAGCAATTCTGCAGGTTCGCAGTTCGAAGTTAAACAAGTTGGAGCTACGTTTTCGCCCTGAAGACCCATGCTCCCATCCTGCATTTGGTCAACTTCATCCTTCTAGCAGTTTGTTATTGAGAATATCCAGAAGGAATAGTAGTGGCTGCCAATCTATTGATTCGAGCTCCAAAAGTAATTTAGCTGAAACTGAAAAGGGATCTCCTGCTTCAACAAGTGTGGTTACCACACAAAAGTCTGAAGTTCTCTCTGCTGACGTTGTTGCTCGAGTCCAGGAAGCTTATCATTTCAGTGGTCAGCAACTTTTTTCCCTTTCTAAATCAATCTGTCTGCTTGGAATTTGAATCTTTCATAATTACTTGATACCAAGTGCATTTCATATACCCAGTGTATGTTGGTCTCTGTAATGTACCAAGAATAAGGTAGTGAAAGCATTTTGGTACCCAAATGTGTAGTCTCTGGTTGTTTTTTATTTCCTTTTTCTGTAGCAAATATAATGTACCATTAAATTTTTATGAAATTTTGATGTTGATATCCTGACCCAACAAAGAAAGATGCGATGCCTGATAGTGAAAAAGGGTCCATGTCTGGTTACTCTGGTACACAGTTGATTTTGCTAGACTTTTGTAAATTGATTTGGAAGTGATTGCTCAGAAATTTACTACTTATGAATTATGATAATCCATAAGGTACACTGTTTTACTACAGTTTTTCTACTTATGTGAATCTGTCTCAATACTCATCTGATATGAGTTTATGCTGATTCACTAAGAGGACCCCCCCGGGGGGGGGGGGGGTTGCGCTAGCCTCCATGAGAATGAGGAGCTATCTGTCCTGCAGTTGTATAATGCTGTTTCCTGTAAGACTATCTTTTCTCTATTAGGTATGGTAGATTATCAGCATGTCGTTGCGGTTCACAGTTATGATGCACGGAGAAAAGGGGGAAAGTCGGCTGAAGTGAAGGGCACTTTTGGTAAAACAATTGCCTTATAAGAATGTGTTACTACAATTTGTTTATGGAACGTATTAATTTCTTTTTCAATTTACTCATTTGTAGAGCAGGGAGATCTTGGGGAAGGAGATGATGAAAATTTGATGATCCTGGTACCTCCACTATTTTCGCTGAAAGATGTTCCAGAGAATTTAGTGTAAGATTGCTTCTTCTCCTTCACGCATATTCTATAAACTTGCTTGGGCTTCTTGATTACTATTTCGTGGTGCAATGGTATTATTTAGCTAATTCAAAAGAGGAGACCTAGGTTGGTAAAAGTAAAGATTTCCCTTTTGCTTATTGGAGTGTGAGTTTCAAATAGAGTGGCGGAGAACAAAAGAAGGACCTATGTAGCTGATTTGGGTTGGCAGGGATTTTGTTTTAATATGTACTCCCTCCGTTCTCAAATGAAAGTGACGCTTTGTTTTCCGCAACTCACATGCAAAAATAAAGCAAAACAAAATGAAAACATTGGAAATAATGGACTAAAACAAAATGGCTAATGAAGCTGTCAACAAATCTTATTTGTTGTGGAGATGTTAATAGTCGTCGCACTTCGGATAATGGGTCAAACGGAAACAGCCTCTTTATTCTCACAGTGGTAAGGCTATGTACAACCGACCCCCCTTACCCCGCCTAGGCGGGAGTCTCTTTAGTGGCATTGGGGTAATGTTAATGTTAGTGTTATGTAGTATGTAAACAGTTAATGTCTTCTGTCTGATTTATATAACTCTTCATGTTGTGTGTGGGCTTGCTTGTCTTTTGTTTATAGTTGTCTCTTTTGTTTAGTTGTGTTTGTTATATTGGAAGTTATATCTTCATCTTCTTCAACTTTTATGAGTTTCATTCACTTGTGCTTTTGTCGTCCAGATTTCTTTTTTCTTTGGAATTTTGTAAATGTAGGAAGTTGCATCATGTGAGTTCGAGAGAGACCAGCGCACTGTGCTGCCTGCAACTCCTTGCCCATTTTGTTTAAGTCACTGTTCCCGTTGATGGATTGAGTCTCAAACAGAGAGACTAACGCATCGTATCTTATTAAAGTGTCAGTCAAGCTTGTTTAATCTCACTAGTGATGCCTTCTTATATGTCATTCAGGTTGAGGCCATCAGTTAGTTTGAGTTCGAAAAAGAAACAGGAGGGAGTTGTAAAACAACGCTGGGAGGTATTGTATAATTTCCACATGTTTAACTTTATGCTGAAATGTGATCAACCCTTGATTGGATGAGAATGAGTGACGAAATACTAATATCTTGCGAATAACAAAACTCTTCTTTAACACCAAAAAGCCGTTGCCAGAAAGATTTTGCAAAATCACAGTGCAAAAAAGATGTTGTGAAGTCTCACTGTTGCGATAACAAAGGACACTCCGATCTGGGGAAATAGACCAGCTAGCCTTCTCCATTGTACCATATCATGAGTGTGTATTATTTAAATATTTCTAGAATTAAGAGAATTCTTAATATATGTGCATTAACTTAAGACAACCGATATTTTGAGACAAAGGGTGCGAGCTTGTTATGCAACTAATAATGTAATTGCCCTGATCGCTGCTGGAGTTTATGGCTAATCCCAATTGTGATGGCAATATATCAATGACTTCTTCTGAAACTGATTGCTTGGTGATGTAAAAGCTGCTCTTGTTTATTTGATTCCGCTATTCTTCCAAGGGTTTTACTTTGTCCTGAAATGGCATCAGATTATGTTGCCTAGGAGTTGATATTTCTGCTTATTTGCTTTATGTTTCGCAGAGTGATTTTTTAGACTTTGAAACCATTATTTTTGTTTAACCGTCTGTTGCTAAATGTAACCTATTTTGTTTGTCTGTGCCACAGATGGAGTATGAACCATGTCTTGCTATTGATTTCAATATCAAAGATATCCTTATAAGTAGATAAATTTCATGTAGATGTGAACTGAGGGTTATGTAGACCTGGGATTCCTGTATCCGTGTGAGCTCATAGCTACCAGCCTACTACACAAAACAAAAGGTTCAGCTTCATTACCCATTTAGATGGTAGGAGAAGGATATTTAATTCCTTTGCAGGATTTTCAATTTTCTTTGTTTCTTCCCGTTCTTTGGAAAGGAGGGGAGGGAGTAATTTCCTTAATGAGTCTATGTCTCTTCAATTTGCTTCTGTTGTATCTTTTGTTGCTGCTCCAGATTTTCTATGACTCTGACTGGGGTCACTGGGTAATGATGTGGGAGTTTGTGGTTAGGATTTTGAGTTTTATTTGATGCTCATAGACCTTTCTTTAGGTGGAGGATTGATTGTCTTTACCCTTCAAATTGATTTCCTTTGGCTGGAGACAGTATCAAAAACATGGCTGATGCGCAACCTATCGGCTGTTACGTATCAGTTTTTGGGGTTGCCTAAACGTGATATCCCGGTACGTCAAGGGGTATCCAATACATGACTGATGCAGCTGTTACATGACCGTTCCGGCCGTTGCATGGCTGATACGGCCGATAATTGGCCGATACAACCGATAAATGACTCATACAACCGATATGGCCGATATCAAAATTCACGCCGCGATGACCGTGACTCGATATGTGAAACCCGTGTCAGTCAGAGTCTGCGACGTCGTGACCGTCTCCCCGATCATGACTGATACCGCGATTTCGAACTATGATTTGAGTAAATAAAAGTAGATTTGGCTTGGTAGCAAATAGCGGAATACTCAGTTAGGTTGCCCTATATTTATTAATTTTTCAGTTTTTTTTTTTCTATAATGAAATGAGGAGAAACTTTATTTAATACTGTGTTCGTCTTGCATAGCTAACTGAGTTTCCTAATTCCCTTGGAACAATTGTGAAAGTACAAGTTCATAGAAGGAAGTTATCGTCGTTACCTTCTTCTTTGTAGCACTTAACAATCATACAGATTCCTAAAAAGATGAATTGGGAGAAACACATACCAGAAGAAACAGATCAATGGAATTGGCAGATGGCCGTGTCTGGCCTGTTTAATGAACGTCCAATATGGCCAAGAAGCTCCATATCTGAACGCTTGTGTAATATGGGTGTCACTGTTGGAGAACATATGCTTAAGAGGTGTCTTCTATGACTTTTATCAAGCTGCTCTTCAGCCGATATCCTGTTAATTGTGTATAACCTAAGATTTTGTCTGAACATTTGTTATTCCATCTGCTTGATAGTACAGGCTTCTTATCGGAACCGCATATTACTTCGGGAGTGGACCGTTTCATAGATTCTGGATCAGAAAAGGATATGATCCTCGTAAAGATCCCGAATCTCGCGTGTAAGAACTCTAATACACATGTCTTCTGTGTGTTACTACTTCTCAAACTCCTTTTTTGTGGCATGTAAAAGCAATTAGGGTCTATAGTCCTAGCGTCTTGAAATTAGTTTATTTGATAAAATAGTTGCTCTGGATTTTTGCTAGTTGTCTTTGATTTATTTATATAGAGGTTTAAGTGCTCTATTATACTGATTTTCTTATTATTGTGAAGATGCTGATAGTCGTTGAAGATCAAGGGTCAAATAGAAATAGCCTCTCTGTTGTCACTGAGGCTGCGTACAACTGACTCCCCCTTACTTGCTTAGGCGGGAGTCTCTTTGTAGGCATTGGGGTAATATTGATGTTGATGTCGATGTTGATTATACTGACTTTCTTCCCTTTGAGCAGTCCTTGTTCTTTTCATTCATTT